>JAQZBX010106863.1:0-10709 GCA_029593785.1 Cabassous unicinctus
GAATAAGTGTGTAGTTTTCTGTTTTTTTAATAGTGGCCATTCTAATAGGTGTGAAATGATATCTCACTGTTGCTTTGGCTTGCATTTCTCTAAAAGCCAGTGATGTTGAACATTTTGTCATGTGTTTTTTCACCATTTGTATTCTTCTTTAGAAAAATGTCCATTTAGGTTTTTGCCCATTTTTTAAAATTGGGTCATTTGTCTTTTTATTGTTGAATTGTAGGATCTCTTTATATATCATGAATATTAGACCTTTGTCAGACGTGTGAATTCCAATTATTTTTTCCCATTGAGTAAGCTGCCTTTTTATCCTCATCACAAAGTCCTGTGAGGTGTACAAGTGCTTCAATTTGAGGAGGTCCCATTTATCTATTTTTCCTCTGTTGCTCATGCTTTGGCTATAAGGTTTAAGAGACCCCTACCCACTACAAGGTCTTGTAGATGCTTCCTTACATTATCTTCTACAGTTTTATGGTACTGGCTTTTATGTTTAGGTATTTGATCCATTTTGAGTTAATTCTTGCATGGGGAGTGAGATAGGGGTCCTCCTTTGTTTTGGATATGTATATCCAGTTCTCACAGCACCATCTGTTGAAGAGACAGTTTTGTTCCATTCACGTGGACTTGATAGCTTTGTCAAAAACCAGGTGGCCAAAGAGTCCAGGGTTTATTTCTAGACTCTCAATTCTACTTCATTTATCAATGTGTCCATGTTTATGCCAATATCATGCTGTATTGACCACTATAGCTTTGTAATATGTTTCAAAGTCAGGCAGTGAAAGTCGCCCCACTTTGTTCTTTTTTTTAGAATGCTTTTGGCTGTTTGGGTGCACTTTCTCTTCCATAGAAAGGTCAGCTGTTGGAATTTTGACTGGTATTGCACTGAATCTATAAATCAGCTTGGGTAGGATTGACATCTATATGATGTTTAGTCTTCCAATCCATGAACATGGAATATCTTTCCATTTGTTTAGGTCTTTTTTTTCATGTCTAACTGCTCTAACTAGAACTTCCAGCACTATACTGAATAAGAATGGTGACAGTGGGCACGTTACTTGTCATGTTACTGATCTTAGAAAGCTTTTAATCTTTCCCCATTGAGTACAATGTTGGCTGTGAGTTTTTCATATATGCCCTTTATCATATTGAGGAATTTTTTCTTTTCCTATCTTTCAAAGTGTTTTTACCAAGAAAGGATGCTGGATTTTGTGGAATGCCTTTTCTGCTTTGATCAAGATGATCATGTGGTTTTTTTCCCCTTCAATTTGGTAATGTGGTATATTACATTAATTGATGTTGAATCATCAACACAAAGCAAGAATAAATCCTACTTGGTCATGATGTATAATTCTTTTGATATGCTGTTGGATTCTATTTGCAAGTATTTTATTGAGAATTTTTGCATCTACATTCATTAGAGAGATTGGTCTGTAATTTTCTTCTAGTATCTTTAGCTGGCTTTGTTATTAGGTGATGTTGGCTTCATAAAATGTGTTGGGTAATTTTCCCTCAATTTTTTGGAAGAGTTTAAACAGGACTGGTGATAATTCTTCTTGAAATGCTTGGTAGAATTCACCCGTGAAGTCATCTGGTCCTTTTCTTCGTTGGGAGATTTTTGACTACTGAATCAACAACCTCTTTAAAAGATTTTGGTTTGCTAAGTTCTTGTATTTCTTGTAGTCAATGTAGGTTGTGCATTTCTAGGAATCTATCCATTTCACCTAGGTTGTCTAGTTTGCTGTAATACAGTTTCTCATAAAATCCTCTTACGATCCTTTTTATTTCTGTGGGGTCAGTCATGACTTCCCTCTTTTCATTTCTGCTTTTATTTGCATCTTCTCTTTTTTCTTTGTTAGTCTAGTAAAAGGTTTGTCATTTTTATTGACCTCAAAGAATGAGCTTTTGATTTTGTTGATTTCTTTTTTTTTTGGTTCTCAATTTCATTTATTTCTGCTCTAATTTTTATTCTTTCTTTCTTCCTGCTTACTTTGGGATTAGTTTGCTGTTCTTTTTCTAATTCCTCCAGTTGTTCAGTTAGGTTTTTGATTTTAACTCTTTCTTCTTTTTTAATATAGGCATTTAGGGCTATAAATTTCCCTCTCAACACTGCCTTTGCTGTATCCTGTAAGTTTTGATAAG
Organism: Cabassous unicinctus; assembly: GCA_029593785.1. Classification (NCBI taxonomy): domain Eukaryota; kingdom Metazoa; phylum Chordata; class Mammalia; order Cingulata; family Chlamyphoridae; genus Cabassous; species Cabassous unicinctus. The sequence continues at coordinate 2,140 of JAQZBX010106863.1, forward strand.
TTGTGTTCTCATTTTAACTCATCTCAATATATTTACTAATTTCACCTACAATTTCTCCTTTGACCCACTGATTGTTTAGAAGCGTGTTGCTTAGCCTCTATACATTTGTGAATTTTCCCCTTTCCCATGTTATTAACTTCATTTCATTCCATTACGATCTGAGAAGGTGCTTTGTATAATTTCAATCTTTTTATATTAAGACCTGCCTATGACTTAACTCGTGGTCTATCCTGGAGAAAGATCCATGAGCACTTGAAAAGAATGTATAACCTTTTGATTTGGGATGAAATGTTTATATGTCTGTATATGTCTGCCAGGTCCAGCTTGTTTATCGTAATGTTCAAGATCTCTGTTTTCTTGTTGATCTTCTAATTCTATCTATTGATATGAGTGGTGCGTTGAAGTCTCCAACTATTATTGTAGAGACGTCTATTTCTCCTTTCAGTTTTGCCAGAGTTTGCCTCATGTAACTTGAGGCATGCGGAGATACTCATGACTGTTTCTCCTTCCTGGTAGATTGTCCCTTTTATTAATACATAATGGCCTTTTGCATCTCTTAATACTTTTTTGCATTTAAAGTCTGTTTTGTCTGACACCAGTATAGACACCCCTGTTCTCTTTTGGTCACTATTTGCATGGAGTATTTTTTTCCAACCTTTCACTTTCAGTTTATTTGCATCCTTGCATCTCAGGTGAGTCTCCTACAGACAGCATATGGATAGCTCATGTTTTCTTATCCATTCTGTCAGCCTATGTCTTTTGATCAAGGAGTTTAATCCACCAACATTCAAAGCTACTGCTGTAAAGGAATTACTTCAGCCACTTTATCCTTTGGCTTTCCTATGTCATATCTTATTTTTTTCCCCCATCTTTTTACCTTTTTTGTTACCCTTTCTGATATTCTTCACTTCTACACTCTCCCCTAAGACTTTCTCTTCTCTCTTCTTTTCTGGCTGCAGAACTCCCTCTAGTGTTTCCTACAAAGTTGGATTCTTGTTTATGAAATCTTTCAGTTTCTGTTTATCTGTGAATATTTTAAGTTCACTATCATACTTGAAGGACAGTTTTGCCAGATAAAGAATTCTGGGCTGGCAGTTTTTCTCCTTCAGTACCTTAATTATATCATATCACTGTCTTAACACCATGGTTTCTGAAAAGAAACCTGAACTAAGTCTTATTAGAAATCTGTTGCATGTGATGTTTCTCTTTTTCTTGCTGCTTTCAGAATTTTCTCTTTATCTTTGGCATTTGGCATTCTGCATAATCTGTGCTTTGGGTTAGGTCTATTTGGATTTATTCTAATTGGAGTACGCTGTGCTTCTTGGCCACATATATTCATATCTTTCATGAAAGTTGGGAAAATTTTGGCCATTATTCCTTCAAATACTCTTTCTGTCCCTTTTCCCTTCTCTTCTCCTTCTGGAACTCCCATAGCATGTATGTTGATGCACTTCATGTTATCATTGAACTCCTTGAGCCCCTGCACAATTTTCCCATTCTTTTCTCACTGTTCTTCTCTCTCTTCAGTTTTAGTTACTCTTTCCTCTACATTGTTGATTCTTTCTTCCATGATTTCAAATCTTCTGTTGTATGCCTCCATTGTATTTTAAATCTCACTTATTGTGTCTTTCATTCCTATAAGCTGTTATTTTTTTATCCAAGATTTCAAATTTTCTTTTTGCTTACTCAGTGTCTTCTTAATGTCCTTTATGTCTTTAGCCTTGTTTTCCTCACTCCATTATTTGATTTAGGAGGTTTGAACCTCATCGATTAGCTGTTTAAAGTCCTGTGTCTCTTCTGAAGCTCTGAATTGTTCCTTTGCCTGAGTCATATCTTCCTTTTCCTTTGTATGGCTTATAATTTTTTGCTGATGTCTAGCATCTGATTCTGATGGTGAGTTTACTCTAAGGTTCAGCTTCTCTCTCGCCTAGGAATTTACTGTTAAGTATCTGTGTGCTACTACTTTTCTTTGATTCTTGGTTCAACTTGTTCTAGATATTTAGGATTGCCCTTGTTTAACTGTTCAAACCAGGGCTAAGGATCCAGTAATGGGGTGCAGGCCAGTTTCCAAGGACCCTGGAGAGGGTGGCAGTAAAAGCACCTGCTTGCCTCATCTATTTATTATTTTTCCCTTTTTGTACTTTTCTGGTCTGCCAGCAAATGGCGCTCTTTGGCAGACCTCTCAGCTCAGACCCTAAGTGCTGGGGGATGGGGGGGTGGAATGCATTCAGAGTAACTCCTCAGGTGGGTGGGCGGAGCAAAAGCAATGTTCTCAGGGCCAGCCAAGCCTCACAAACAAACTTTCTCTGAAGCTGTTCTCCCCCTCCGCCAGTTGCACCCTCCCTCTCTCTGCCTCCTCAACAACCAGCCCAGGGAAGTAGGGAGGGTGTTCGAGTAGGCAAATTATCTTTAGATCCCTGCTGGCTCCCAGTGCAAAATCGTGGCCCCACCTAGCCTGGAAGTGTGAGACCCCTGCAATGCAGCAGACCAAATTCACTGGCCAAAATCTGAATTTGCTATAGGCTGCGTCTCTCCCTCTCCCCTTTCTTGGGGCAGAGGACCCCTGCAACCCACTCAATCCTCAGACTGCTGTTTGCTCTGTAGGTGGGGGAATGGGTGCCTGCTGCTGCTTTTGTAGCTCTACTCACAGGATTTTTCAGCCAGCTGAGACTCCTTTCCTTTGCCCCTCTATCTTCTGGGTGGTGTCTCACCTTTCCTGGTATCCTGAGCCCCAGAGCAGCCCTCCCAACAGTCTCCACCTGTCTTCTAGCTATTTTTTCTGGGAGAGAAGTAATCCCTCTGCCTCTCTTCCTAGAAATCTCAGAAACCAATTCTTAAAAGAGTTTTGTGCATACTACTAAATTTTCTGTATACCTGATATGCCTCTTTAAATCCTTCTTGGAACATGGTAGAGGAAAAAAAAACTTTATAAATGCTTAAAGGAGTAGGAGTTCTCTTTTCTACTATAGTTCCCCAAAAGTATATAGTGTTCTCCACATCAACAGGCATAAAGGAACCTCAATGAAATTATCCATCTCAGGTCTAATTTTCAACTAGAAGTTTCCAGGATTTTTATAAGCCAGGCTGACTTTCATGTTTTCTACAACTGGACACACTAAGTATACATGAAAGATACCAGATGCAGTAGGGGGTACTGTACAATAGGCTGTCACTTAAAAATCATTTAAAAGTAACATTTAGAAATTTAAATCCAAATTATTTTCAAACATTGGACAGAAAGTAAGTTATGATGATTTACCAGGTTTTTTTTTTTTTAAATCTGGAATTTGGAGACTTAGAAAAACTGCTGACAAATTCTTATGTAAATTTTTATGTCAAAGGACAAATAACTTTAAAATACATACATATATTACATACACATACATAAACACACGCATACACTGCTGTTTCTTTTTTAGGTCCGTTGTTCTGTGTACTCAAGACTTCTCAAATTCTACAATCCAAGTACATAAAAACTAGAGCAAAACCAGAAATCTCTTTTTAAGATGATTTTTAAAGTTTGGCTGATTCCCCCTTGAACTGAAATTTACTTAGGAATAAGTTTGTTTTTTTTCCCCTCAACAATGGGATTCTAGCAGGCAAAGAGCTGATGAAGTCACTTAAACATCCCACTCCTCAAAGAAATAATCCAAAGAAAACCTGAGAGAAACTTCTCTAGTAAGTTAGTAAGTATCACAAATGCCACTCTTTTTTCTCCCAAGGTAATGTTAGATTCAGGACTTTTCCCAAGCTTCATTTGATTAATTTCAGAGTATCCAAAATTGCATTGTCAAACACAATCTTCAAAAAGTGAGCAAAGACATATAACAGAAAAGGATCAGTTTCTACCAAAAAATCATTCAATTTTTTTGGCACTTATCACTAAAATTAACCTGGCACTGGACTTCACTAACAATTTATGGGGAACAGGGAGCTCCACATATGCTCTCTACCGTTTTTCATTAAGTAATTCCTGTTTATGTCTTGCAATGGAGGACATCACCATCAACCCTGCTAGTAAACAGCATTATTAAGTTTCAAAAAAATTATCAAGAGAAAAGTGAAATTCATTCTAAATGAATGTGAGCTCTATAAACACTGGGACTTTTGCATGTTTGCTCACTGCACTATCCTTAACGTCTACATCTGTGCTGTCCAACACTGCAGCCACTAGTCACACGTGGGTATTCAAATTTACATTTAAATTAAATAAAAAATTCAGTTCCTTAGTTACATTAGCAACATTTCAAGTGCCTAATAGCTAGTGTGCTAAATGGCTGTGGTAATGAATAGCTCAGATAAAGAATCATCACAGAAAATTCTCTTGGACAATCCGGGTAGTCGCAGTCCAGCACAAAACAGGACCTCAGTCAATATTTGTTAAATGAATGAACATTCTCTAAGACTTACTTTTTAAATTTCATATTATCTTAAATACCTGAAGTAGCTAGCCTTTCAAAAAAACTGCTAAATACTCCGCCTTTTAAAATCTACTAAAATAATTGCATTTTATAAGACAGGGAATGGGGGGTACGCGGAAGAATAACAAACCCGTAATCGCAAACCCTAAATCATTCGGCTTCTTTTCTAACTCCCTTCCCCTACAAAAACAAACCACAATGTATTAAAATTCTTTCCTCTATTAACTACTCCACAGTTCCAAGGACCTACAGCATTTGACCAACAGTCTCAACTCTGGTTACTGGGTACCAGACTCTCTTGCGCCGGGACAGGACCGGACGGGACCAACGCTCGCCGGAACTCAAATCGAGACGCTGGGCTCCGGTACCTGCCTGTCCCGGGACGTCTTCCCCCACACCCCCCGCCGCTGGAAATGTGAGCAACCGGAGCCCTTCCAACGAGTGCTGCCGAGAGCGAGCAGCCCCGCCGAGGGCGGGGACCACAAAGCCACCTCACCCTCCCCAGAGCCTGGTGGGGTCGTGGGCCGTGCGAGCCGCGCAGTTCACCTCGTAGAGCGCCTGTACCATCTCCACCAGTACCCACTGCTCCGTGGCGGTCGCCATATCAGCCGCTGGGAGTTTCTTCCGGAAGGTGTGTCACAGACACGTCAAATAGTGCGCGGCGCAGCCCAGTGACGTCTTTGCGCTTTCGGGGGGCGGGACGGCCGGGCGCTGGGCCTCGCCTCCTTGCGCTTGCGCACTGTACGTACAAGGGGCTGACGCGCTTGGCTACCGCACCTTCACTTTGCGCAATGAGTACCGGCGAGGCCTGTCCAGGGAGGGAACGCCCTGGGGTTCTACGGGATTAATACTGTCCTCCAGCGTGGGGTCACTTTAGGAGTCGGGTGGAGATGAGGAACAAAAGGAACAAGTAAATTTCTTTAACAGTTATTTACCACGTGGTCATTAGGTTCTAGGATCCGTATTGGACTTTGGGATGGAGAGATTAATTATAAATGACGCTTGCCCTCTGAAGTTATGTGGATACTGGGAATGTTCATCACAAACCTAGTCATGTTTTACATGAGTGATCCAGGAATGCACTGTCATTTAAGAAATAAATGTATACAAAAACAGCCAACTTTTATATAGCACTTACTATGTGTCAGCATAGTCTAAAGCTTCTTTACAATTGTGAAATCCTGTAGCAGTTTGGTGTGGAACCTTCTAGAGCCTGCCTGTGCATATGCGAACAGTATGCACGTGTGCACACACTGCTTGGATTGGAGTTATTAAGGAACGTTTAGATCATAGGAACAACGATGTTCCACAAGTTGCTTTTTTCATTAATTTTCTTACAGGTTTTTTTCATGTACGTATTTTGTATTTTAATGACTCTGAAGACTACTTCTTGGAATAAGTTGTTATACATAATTCTTGTTCCACTTTGTTTCAACATTTCCCTATTGAAGAACACTTAAATTATTTCCACTTTTACCCCTATTACAAACAATGCTGCTAAAAACCCATGATGTGATTATCTTTATCTGCATGTTGGAGTATTTCCTGCTAGTTTCCTTAAAGTGGAATTTTAGAGTATGCAAATTATGAAATTTTATGAAAACCATCATACTGCTCTACAAAACGACTCAACCAATTTAAAATGTATGTACGTTTATTCAAACTGTAGCCAATGATGTATATTATCAATCTTTTTTTGCCAGTTTAATGGAGAGGAAATAACACGTCACTGAGCTCTATTTTCCATGTTTCTGATTACTCATGAGGTTGAGCAACTTCTTACATTTATTGTCTCATGTAGTACTTCAATATGAATATGAATCACCAATTCATATTCTTTACCCATTTTTCTATTGGTTCTTTTTCTTATTGATTTTTAGGAGCTCCTTATATATTCTGAGTATCATATTTTCCTGTTTTATATATGACAATTATTTTTGCCCAGTTTCTGGCTAGCTATTTATGTTGTATTTTGTCACACCTACATTTTAAATTTTATGTAGCATGCTCTCTACATAAAAGTCTGTTCCTTTATTGTCTCTGGGTTTGTATCTTGCTTAGAACGGCCATCTCCACCACAGGATTATAAAACACGCCTATGTTTTCCTCCAATGTTTGCTTAGGATTGTTGTTTACAGTTATCTCTTTACTCTGGAAATTACATTTTTGTATGATGAAAGGTATGGAACTCAATTATTTTTTTCCCAGCACCATTTCTTTAAATAGCCCTGGCACACCCCACTAATTTGAAATGGCACCTGCCCTATATGTTACATTTCCAAATAGAATTGGCACTATGTGTCAGATGATGTCAGAACTCTGCCCACATTCCACTGTATCTATTACTGTGCTTGTGTTCCTTGCATCCCCCAGGTGCTTTCATGTCCAACAGCCTGCACCTGCATTTTCCAGAAGACTGCCTCTAGGCTGCCAGAACCCATTTTTTTCCTATTGTCATGGGAGTGTCTGAGAATTTATGTTTTCTCCTGAGCAACCCTTAACTGGGTGTTTGACTGACAACTGCTGGGGATGTAAATATTGCAGCTCTTTTGTCCCCCAAAGCAGGATAACCCTGAGGAGTGAATTGTCACCGTCTCCCCTGCTGGGTTGAGCCAATGGTACTGCTTGCAAATTCTTTGACACACCCTTCAAGAGGTAGAGTCTTTGTTCCCTCCTCCTGAGCCTGTGTCTACCTTTGGAGAGCTTCTAAAATAGAATGCCACGTGGTGAAACCACATCGAGACCACACAGAAAGAGACAGATGTGGCCAAGGACACTAGCTGTTCCAGCCCCTAGAGGGTTGTGTCTTATCAGCCCAGGTGCCAAACATGTAAGTGGGGGAGGCCGCAGTCCCACCCAGCCACCATCTGGGTACAACCTCCTGACAGAGCCTCAGAGAGAAATGTCTAAGCCCAGCCAACCTCCAAATGCATGAGCAAAATAAATGATTGCTATTGCTTCATGCCAAAGTTTTGGGATTGTTTTGTGGTAGTAGATAGTGGGAACAGTACCCTGTGGGGTTTGGTTTCATTTTTGTACTCTTGCTTGGCTTCTGTATTAGTTTCTAAGTCCAAAATCTCATCTGAATATCATTAATTCAAAAGTCCCAAATCATCATCAAGATCATCTAAGTCAGGAATGGGTGAGACTCTGGGTATGACCCTGGGGCAAAACTTCTCTCTTTATGGACCTGTGAAACTCTGCTTCCAAAGTACAATGGTGGGGCAGGAATAGGATAGACATTCTCATTCCAAAAGGGAGAAAATGGAAGGGATAAAGGGATCATGTGTCCCAAGCAAGTTTGAAGTCCAGTAAGCCAAATTTTCATTCAATCAAGGCCTGGGAAGAAGCCTCTGTGGCTTGAGGCTCTGCCTCTGCACCCATGGCTCTGTCCTCAGAGTCCTTTTTTCTTGAAGGGAAGCACATTTTTACAGCTGAGTAGCTCTGTCAGCCCATTTCCTTCCTATAAGATTTTGGAAATCCAACAGTCCTCTTTCACTTTGTCCTCCATCTGTCCTTTTCCATCCAGTCTGGCAGAGTTCGTGCTGATACAACATTCTCCAAAAACTTGTGGTTTCTCTGTGTATGTCAAGAAGATCTAGGCCATCACGCAGGAGGGGCCTCTACAGATCCTTCCTGGATAACCCTGCCTCTATTTCTGACTCAGCTGAAATGTTTGAGTGGATGCATGAGTCACATACCTGATTTCTTCAGCAAAAGTGTGTCCAGCCACACATTGGCGTTCTCTCGAGAGCATGCCATCCCAAGTTAAGAAATGAATCTGTTAATTTTAACATCCTTTGCAATCTGGATGGGCCAAGAAACTCCCAATCACCCAGCGCTTATTCCTTTTTGCTTAACAGCTCTTTCCTCAAAATATCTCCTTGCTCTTGCACTTTCCTATAAGCATCCTCAGTGCTTAGCTTGGAAGTCTCCTCTGCTAGATATCTAAGTTTATCATCTACAAGTTCTGCTCTCAAGCAACTGCAGGACTCAAGTCAGTCAAGTCCTCCCTCACTATATAAAAAGGATCGCCTTTCTTCCAGTTTCCAATAACATGTTCCTTATTTGCTTCTGGTTCCTCACCAGAAACATCTTTTTAAAATTTACTTTTTTCCTCTTCTCTTCTCTTAGTTTTTTTTTTTTTTT
>JAQZBX010106864.1:0-10709 GCA_029593785.1 Cabassous unicinctus
CCAGTAAAAAAAAAAAAAAAGCTAATTCCCAATTCTTCAGGAAAACTGCAGATTCTCAGGGAACAAGTATGGATACATTCTCAGAAGACAACTTTGGATATAGTTCATGATATTTATCCATTATTGTCTTACACAAATATGTTTATGTTCTGAAAATTAAGTATACCATCTATTAATTTCTAAGAGAATCTAAATTAAGACCTGCACAAAGTAGCCTAAAACTAGAACCACTACAAACATAAACCAAATGGGAAAAAACTTCATAGCATTATTTTTATTTTTATTATGTACAAATAATTTCTTAAACTCTACACAGCAGAAAAAGTCTCACAAATGACACAAGGTCCCTGGCCTTGTGCCATCTGAAGTGACCTTCACGTTACATCTCATCTCTTTACTCAAGAATCGAAGTAAATGACCAAACCACAAAGCTATCCAAGACCATACTAATGGGATAGCATTTCTTTTCTGTCTTTGAAATCAACATCGTTAAAGAGAGTCTGACCATACTGCAAACAAAGGCTCTCACACCTCCGAAACGTAAAGACTTCACTTTCAGAAATTGTTCACTTTGTTTCTCCCAATTTCATTTTAGAGTTCTATCGTCTATAGTTGCCCTGAAACTATAAGTAAGTCTGATGCTTACTGCTTTGGCTCCTGTCTGGGAAAAAAATGCTTTACATTGACTTTGGCCTGACATGGGATCCCCTGTGTTCCAATCTGGAACCCTGAGGTTATTGGATCTCAGCCCACACTAAAATATTACTGATTTCCCTTCCCATCTTTCCTGCAACAACCTTCTTTGTGAATTTTGTGTGCACATTTTCCTACTAGGTCCACCTAATTCTAACAGACCTTGTATTTTTTTCTTTCTAAATGGAATAAGAAAGAATTCCATTTAGAAAGATTCAACACAATGCCTTCTTTTCATAATTCACTTTATTTTTTATTTTATTTTATTTTTTTAGCAGAGAAGTTGTGGGCTACAGAACAATCATGCATAAAATAGGGGATTCTATGCAACACATAGTTGCATTGGTGTGGAATATTTGTTACAAATGATGAAAGGATTTTTATAATTATACTATTATGCTATTACACTATTAACTATAGTCCATGGTTTAACTTAGGATTCACTGTGTTGTGCAGTTCCATGGATTTTTTTTTTAATTTTTATTTTTTTAAAGATACTTAGATTACATAAATGTTACATAAAAAATATAGGGGATTCCCACATGCCCTGCTCCCCACATCTCCCACACTTTCCCACATTAACAAACATCTCTCATTAGTATACATTTATTGCAATTGATGAACACATTTATGGAGCATTGCCTTAAGCATGGATTACAGTTTACATTGTAGTTTACATTCTCTCCCACCCAATTCTGTAGGTTATGGCAAAATATATAATGACCTGTATCTGTCATTGCAATGTCATTCAGTACAATTCCCAAGTCCTGAAAATGCCCCCGTATTACACCCGTTTTTCCCTTTCCCTGCCCAGTGGCCGCTGCCTCCACGTCAGTAATATAATTTCTTCCATTGTTAGAATCACAATGAATCTATAGTAGAATACCAGTAAGTCTGCTTTAGTCCATAGTTTGTTCCTCAATCCTGAGGATTCTGGGATGGTTATGTCCCCTCCACCTCTAAGTGAGAAGGGGCTTCGATCCCATATGACCAATGGGTGGGACTCTCTTGGTTGCAGTTGTAGACTCTCTTGTTTCCTTGGTATGGTGGCTATCCATCATTACCTGCTTGTTAGTTGTCCTGGGTGAGACTAATAAACTGGAGAGTAGGTGTTGCAACTCCGTTGAGATTCAGGGTTCAGCTGGCACGTGGACAACCCAAAGATTTAAGCCTCTTGGATGTGCACCTACCAACTCTAGTACTAATTATAGGTCAAGTAAAAGGACCTATAATTAGAGCCATGTGTAGGGAAACCACAACTGAGTCCAACTTTGTCACACTGGGGAACAAAAATTCCAAAGTAGGGCCCACTGGCAAGGCACCTAACTCCTGAGCTATGTGTCCTGAATATAGTGTCCGAATGTCTCTAGAGCCCTCAGGAGTCCCTCTATTTGGGGTAGTATCTACTGTGGCAGTCAAAGAGATCCTGCTGAGATTTGCATAAGCATAACCTCTGGGATGACCTCCTGACTCACTTTGAAGTCTCTTAGCCATATAAACTCATTTGTCTTTAACTTTCCCCCCTTTTGGTCAAGGTCTTTTTCCAGTTGCATTGCTAGTTGGTGCTTGGTAGTAATCCCTCAGCGCCAGGGAGACTCATCCCCAGGAGTCATGTCCCACGCTGGGGGGCAGTTCCACAGATTTTCAAAAATTTTTATTCTGTTACCATATACACAATCTAAAATTTCTCCTTTTAACCACATTCAACTATACAATTCAGTGCTGGTAATTACATTCACAATGCTGTGCTTCCATCACCACTATCCATTACCAAAACTTCCTATTCCCTACTCTACCCTATCCCTTGGTAGCCTATATTCTAGATTTTGATCCTACGTGTTTGCTTATTCTAATTATTTCATATCAGTGAGATCATACAACATTTGTCTGGCTTATTTCACTCAACATGACGTCTTTAAGGTTCATCCACGTTGTCTCATATTGCACATTTGATGAAACATGATCATTGCTCTAGACAATTTTGGGTATGAGATGATTAAAAACAATAAAAATATTCTGCTCTTAGGAAGTAACAAAACATATGCGAATTTGTGAAGCAATTTGTGTCAGTCACTAGAAATCACTGCTTCCATGGAACATGGAAAGAACATAAGAGAATCCTAATAATTTGTTAGTAATGGAGTGTAGCTCAGTGGTTGAGCACCTGCCTCACACGTACAAGGTCCCAGGTTCAATCCCTGGTACCTCCTAAAATAATAACAATAATAATAATAATAATTTGTTAATGCTTAAGGGAACAAATTTTGAAATAGAAAGAAAATCCCAATATAGTCCTGTTATATAGAAATTTGTATAACTGAGACACAAAGTTGTCACTCCCATGGGGTAATATATTTTTCAACAAAGTCAGCTTTACTGCCAAGCTCCAAATACATAAAATTGGAATAGGATGCATTTTAACGTGTCTTTGAGATAAGCCTTTAAGTATGAGTAGAAGAAGAGTACACTATCAAAGGAAAAATTAAACAATACTTGGTAACTTAACCAACCAAGTTTTTCTTCGCAAAGTTTCTAATGTCCATAGAATGATCCTTTGTGCATTAATAAATTATTAAGATTCCCTATGTTCTGGGGAAACTGTATATTTTAGTGGCTAATCCCAATTGCTTCACAAGGCCACACATATCTTGTAATTGCCTAAGAACAGAAGATTTACATTTTTTAATCATTTCGTGCCCAAAGTGATCTAGAGTACTGATGATGTTGTATCAAAAGTGAATTATGAAAAAGAGGTGAATGATGTTGATCAACTTTATTCCATTAAGAAGGCCATATTTAGCAAGATATCATCTGTTTATCTTTTATTAAAGAAAATATATTGTGTTATGTCAATGTTACTATTAAAATAATTAAAATGGCCTGGGAAATGAGGAGAAAAGACTGGAGTGAATGGAGCTACATTTACCTAGATTTTATTTTCAACACCTTTATTAGAAGACAATTAATTGCAAGTTTCCTTCTCTATAAAACGGAAATAATGGCTTCTGTGTCTCAACATGCTCTCATGGGGATTAAATGAGATAATATATGTAACCCTCTTGGCAGATACCAATTATTCATTAATGCTAGTTATTGATATTAAAAACAATAACATAAAAGTAATGATGAAATAGAGAACAAGAATGTATCAAATTCAACTCTATGGGTTTTATTTATGATTAGACATATTTCTAATGAAATTTCAAAGTTATTTTTTTCCATGCTGGAGTCTGGAGAAGGACTGATGGAAGTAAAATTATATTTGCTTCAGAATAATAAGAGTGATTACTTATAGAGCACTTTAAAGATATGAATTCATTCAATCCTTACAACAACCCTGCAAAGAAGATTAATTTTTATCTCTATTTATAGATGAGGAAACAGAGGTACTCAAAAGTTTGAAGTTCAGTAACTTGCCCAAGTTAATCCAGCCTGAAAATGGCACAGCCAGGATCTGAACAGAAGCAGCATAGCTTCAGAGAGATCCCATGTTTTTACCCAACTACCCTAGGTCTCCTCTAAGTAATGGTTCATAGATATCTGGGCAGCATTAAATTATTACATAAACTAGGCTTGGAAATGATCATCTCTTTATCCTTTTGAACACTGCATTACTATTTTCCCTGCTAAAGTGCATTTGCTTTTGTGGCAAAATTTAGTTCCCCAATCTACATTATTATCTTAACACTGCTACTTCACACTGAGTTTTAAAAAAACCAAAAAAACTAGTCATTTATTTACTAGGTTGATGTCTATGAATTTATTTATATATATACCATACGCAGCATTAAAATATCCTTTGAATTAAAAGGCAATCACTTTCAAGACAAGACAAAGATAGTCATCAAAGACTGCCTAAACTAGGAGTAGCCTGTAATATTTACAAGATTAAGCCACAATCCATCTGCCCTATGGCAATAAAGGAGCCAATTATTGCCTTTTAAATAAGAAGAAAACTTTTCTTTGAAGGACTGCCTATCACCCTTGAAGCAAGTTAAGTATTTAATAAGTTTAAGACAGCTTTTACCATGCTTTAGGGACTACTGTAGTTCTAAGAATGGCAGGTACCATGTGTGCTGAACGATACTAACAAATGGTAACTGCAATACCATTCCACTTAATGTGATGTTAAAAACCCAATGGAATGTTGGGAGGGTACTCAAGCATTCTTCTGAGCATGAATTCATTAAGTTATACAATAACGCTAAGTGCATCATCCCAAACATATGCTGTTGTTCTTGTTCTCAATTTCTGTTTATGATAGCCTCAGTGGTACCGATGTTTGGCATCTTCTAGGAGAGGAAGACAGCTGGCTTGATAAATCCCAGGGACCCTGATGGCTGTTTATCCCTGAGCCCTGCCCCATGTCTATTGGGAGTGTAGCATGGAGAGACGTCACTAACTCAAGAATCACAAGGATGCAGCTGAAGATGCAGCACTATCAATGATTGGTTAAAACAAATCACTGTACCTCTCTAGGTCTTGTTTTGTCTCTTAAATAGGAACCTTAATTTTCACTATTTCATGGAGTGCTTATTAGGATAAAATTTGACATCTGTGAGAATGCTTTAGAAAATAAGTCTGTTTTTCAAGCAACAACCACAACAGTAACTGAGGCACAAAGGATTGCTACTATCTGGTCCTATTACTTAGCTATTTCTCACCTAACTTGTAAGCTTCTTGGTTGGGGCCAAGGACTACATGTTCTCCAACATAAGACCATCATATTTAGGATAATAACATTTATCTGTTTTTTAAATATCATACCAGTACTTGCCTATGACCACCTACAACTTTATATGGCATGATGTGCCTCTTCAGTGCTTTAAAACTCAGCACTCAAGTCCATCTTCTAAAAGAAGTCCTTCCAAATTAATCCAGATGTATTTACCATGCCACACTTTTTCATTGTTCCCAATGAGACACAACGCACACGTACATACACACATAACAGACACATGCACACTTATATATTCCCATATGCAATCATATCTGAATGCAACGGTTTCCTTTTGGGGATCCCAAAACAATACCTCTTTAAACTTGCTCACTCCAAACAAACTCACCAATAGAAAACTCTACACCAGCAACCAACTAAATGAAAGAGCCTAGAAAGTGAGAAGGAAGAAGTGAGAGAAGGGAGTGAGGACAGATGTTATAAGAGCTCTTTGATAAAAAATATATAAAAGGCAAACTAGCCATGAAACAGATACAACCTCCTCTAACACAATGCATTGGTTTTCCATTACCCTCTGAGTCCCTCTCATCTCCAGGGAACAGTTTCTGGCATGTCAGGTTACACAACCTACCCCACCACAATAGCAACAACTTTTGTGCTTCAGTGCTTTGCAGTTTTCAAAGGCTTTTCTAGATACTACCCCATACAATGATATTATGTGAGAATAAACAAATTGTAGTGTTATCCTCTTTGGGGGAAAGTCCCACAAACTGTCTTATATATTTATTTATTTACATGCAAGTTGTGTTGTAAAGGCAACTGCTGACCTTATGGTATCAGGCATCTGGTGGGCACACAGGAATTGTTGAGTTGTATGAAGATGATGAAAAAGGAAGCTATGTGATAGTATATAACTTTACAAGATGGGATTAACAGTCAGTTATCATCCCAAACTGAGTTACAGACTGGGTGGAACAGGCAACTTCAAAATTATGCTGGAAATAAAGAGCTAATGTAACACAGCTCCAGGCACTAGGATTCTAATTAAATTAAATAGTAACAGTAATTGAGGATTTCCAAGTGCCTGTTGTTGGAAAAAGTAAGAGAGAGCACACATTCAAGATTTGGAGTGAGGTCTACAAATCTTAAGATCTGAAATTCCATTTCCATGAGACCAGATTCCTTGTAGAAAATAAATCATGTTCTCAGTGGAATCTGAATGGGAAGTGGACAAATAAAAATATACAATTTAAGGGGATAAAAACACAAGAGATTTTTTTCAGAAAACAGTGTATATATACGGTTTAAGTTTAAAATGTGTTCACAAAGACAAAGGAAATTTGATTCCAAGGAAAATCTGGTATGCTGACATTCTTTTTTTAAACTCATTCTAATGGGAAGCTGAGAGTAAAACTAAAAAAAACAAAAAACAAAAACCAAACAAACATGAAGTCCAAGATGCTCATGGTACTTCAAGGTATCTGCTCATCTATTCCTTTTTTGGGTCACAACTCTTCAATATTTAAGGGTCAAATCCATGTTCTCTCAAAAGGCACTTGGACCTTTTTGAACTTCAGTCCTAAGGAGAATCCGAGAATGCGTCTATCTGAATCTTGGGATTTTTATGATAACATTGCACATTGCATAGTTATCAGAGTGGAATAAAGAAAACAATAGAAACAGCTGGCAATGTTCCCAAGAAAAAGACATCAAATGGACTGAGACGGAAATCATGCAGAATCTTAAACACAAGGACGCATACCCTGAACTTATGTCAGATACAGAAAGCAAGAAGTGAAAGAACAGCTAAGTAGTACATTATTGTGAGCAGTGAAAGGGGAAATCTATTTGGAGAGAGACATTTTTAAGAGAATAGACTTCATAAAGTATAAGAAATATTTTCCTCCATGAAAGATTTCATGAAGGAAAATACAAACTAAAAATCTGAAGAACACATGTAAGAGTAACAGTTTAGAAATGGAAAGGTAACGTCTTTTCAAGGAGGACTTGACAGGAAGAATAATATAATAAATACAAATCTAGTTGGAGTAGGAGAAGAGGATGGAACAATTTAAAATTAGCAAAGCAATAATCACATAACAGAAACAAACACGAATGAAATAATAAGGAATGGATACAGCACTTAAGTGTATTTATGATAGCAGTCACAATTAATCAAAGTTGAAAAGAAAAATTGAGAATCATCAGAATATAGATGGGAACTAAAGCTGTGGGAATGGGGACAAGAAACCAGGGAGAAAGGGGTAGAGAAAAGAGAAGGTCAACAAATAAAGCAATCCAGAGGACCCTGAACATTTAGAAGTGACTTTTCTAGGAGGTGCTGGGGATTGAACCTGGAACCTCATACACGGGAAACACACAATCAACCACTGAGCTACATCTGCTCCACAACATTTCGGAGTGACTTTAAATCCAACCCATCTTTAAAATTCTACTCAAATTCCATCTTTTTCATCAAGCCTTCCTTGAACACTCCTGTTCACAATCAGGTATCTTTTCCTGTTGTTTGATGGATGTTTCCTCACACCACTATTAAATTCTCCTCATTAGTATGGACCGCTTAGTATATTATCTTCTCAACTATATTGCTCTTTGAAGACTAAGTTCAGGTGCTGTATTTGCATTTTTCATGGTTCATAGCTCAATTCTGAAAGCAGGGTGGGTACTCAATAAGTATATGTCATATCAATGAATGGATCAACTTGCTTAGCTTGCAGATAGATAAATGACACTAAAAGGAGTAAAATGATTTATGATCTCACATAAGAACTGAGTACTAAAATCAGGAGGAAAAAACCACTCTGTTTTTGTAGCCTTGAAGCATTCGGGGAGTGGGTAGAACAGCCTAAAATGGGTTAAACAAACAAGCGAAGGCAAAGAGAAAGGACGTAAGTTAGAATAAATTGGAAAGATAATGTGGAAGTAATTAAAACATTTTTTTAAAAATGAAAACACATATTGGGAAATCAATATGAAATTTCAAGATTTAGTTTTATGGGTCAAAAACTGAGAATAATATACTATTAAAGGTATACCACTTACTAGTAAGACGCTTAGGGACAAACGCAGCCAATAAAATTTCACATTGACTTTGTATTGTTGATTTGAAGTGATGCCCTCCAACAGTGGTTTTCAATCTATTTGAGTTCCTTACATAGTTTGGTATCAAAATATCAAATAATGCTTATCCTTTTTTTTCTTAAGGCAATTTTTTAAGCTCAAAGAGCACATAAAATCTTGAGCTCTTAGAAATATAATTCTTTGAAGACATGGGTTTATGAAGGTACCATAGATAGACCCTTCTCACTAAAGCCCCAAGAGTGGCCTCATTGAACAGATGCTTCCAGACACTTTGAGATGTTTGGTGGTCATGCACTGGCTTATATCCTATGTGCTCATTTTTTACCCTAAACAGTAATAAATACTTTGTGTTTTTTAAAATAGTCATCAGCTTTGAAAAGCAGTTTGTGCTACATAGTATTTAGGAAACCTTAAAATTATATATACTGAGAGAGAAATCAGATTACCTCATCTCGTCAACTGAAATTAAGCCTCCTATTTTTTTTTCGTTTCTCTTCTTTTCTATTCTATTCTTAGTTTTTTGTTTTGTTTGTTTTGTTTTGACTACACACTATAGTTCATGTTCAATTACCTGGCTTTGGGTTGATGATTTGGATCTCCCATTTCTGACAGAGCTTGTCTGTGTTACTCAGACGAGTGCTTCACCTTTCAGTTTTGCTTTCTGCCTTGGTGAGCAAACTGAACCACTGAGGGACACGTAATGCCATGCCTGGCAGCGTGATTAACAGTGACCCACATTTAGCTCTTAGAGAGATTATTCCAACATTATGTGGACTGCAGAGAACATTTTTAGACATTATGAAGGCATGGAAAACAGAAATGTGTTCATTTTGCAAAAAAATTCTGAAGAAAACAATATAATTCAATACTTATTTTAAGATATCTTTCAGAGAGCTAAATTCACTCTATTAGTTTAAGAACATAAATTATATCATGTTTAAAATTCTTTGATCATAACTATCCTGATTGATCTATTTATAAGTTTGCTGCCCCAGGGAAAAACACTGAGAATATATGGAAAAAATGCATTTTTATTTCTTTTAAGTACGAAAGTTTTCAGTAAAAATATTGTTTAACCAGTTTCCCTTAATATTTTTCCGAACTGATGATCACGTTGCACTCAAGTAGCTCAGGTCCAAGCCTGACTTTCTACTTCCACATATTGAACAAAGCCCTAGAACTTCAGACAGGAACAATCAATGGAATGGATAAAAATAGGGATAAAAATAAAAGACTATCCTTCCCCTTAAGTGTTTCTTAAATTATACTAGATAGTTGAAGAAAAAATTATAACAACATCTGATGTGGTACTCAGTGTATATAAAGGAAATACTTAAGGCAATTATATTTAAAATGTGAGGAAAATAAAGGGACATAAATGGAAGATTTTTACAGTTCACTGAAAATAGAATCATGCCATTACCAGTAAACTGTGATAAATTGCATAAGTATATTGTAATACTCAGACCAACCACTATGAAAACTATATAAGTGATACACTCAAATATATTATAAATAAATCAGATGGAATCCTAAATATTGTTAAATTAACCCACAGGAAGTCAAGAAAAGAGAACGAGTAACAATAAGCACAGAAAACAAATAAGATGGCAAACTTAAGTCCTGACATATTAGTGATTACTTTAACCAATTAAAAGATCCATACTTGCTGTATTAGTCAGCCAAAAGGGGTACTAATGCAAAATACCAGAAATAAGTTGGTCTTTATAAAGAGTATTTATTTGGGGTAGAAGTCCATAGTTACCAGGCCATAAAGCGTAAGTTTCTTCCCTAACCAAAGTCCATTGCCACGTGTTGGAGCAAGACAGCTGGCGACCTTTGCCAGGGTTCAGGCTTCTTAGGTTCCTCTCTTCCCGGGGCTGCGTTCCTCTCCGGGCTCAGGGCCTCTGTTTCCTCCACAAGGTCAGCTGTAGACTATGAGGCTCTCTAGGCTTTGCTTTTCTCCACAAGGCCAGCTGTAAACTCTCAGGCGAACGGCTCGTCTCTATCCCGGGGCCTTCTCTCCTCCCTCATGACCAAGCTCCTCCATCAGCTCGCCTCCCCGGCTCCAGCATCAAAACTCCAACATCAGAATTACTCCTTCTGTCTTTTGCTCTGCCTTTTATATTTGATTCCCCCACCCACCAAGGGGTGGGGCTGAACGCCCTACTGATGTGGCCCAGTCAATGCCCTAATCATAACTTAATCATGCCCAGATTAACAGACCAGTTTACAA
>JAQZBX010106865.1:0-10709 GCA_029593785.1 Cabassous unicinctus
CATTGAATGGACTACACCTCAAAAATGAAATAATTAGGAGTGGAAATATGGTATGCTTTAATGCGATAGCAGGATTGAATGGAAGATTCTAGAACATATATCCTTGGATGCTTATTGTCCAAGGAAAGTTTTCCACCTTATCCATGTGTCCAAACATTATAAACAAAAGATGTAGAATAATCTGTGTCATTTTATCAATGCATATGGTTTAACTCAAAGAACAGATATGATGCCCATGGAAATAAAGTAAAATGACATAATTTTTGGTCTCCTGCTAGAAGTAGGTTATTCATGAAACTGTGGAGAGACACCCCCAGAGTCCTTTGTTCTGGATCATGTGTGTTGCATGGCAGATAACAGGGCCACATGAGGGTTTCTAGGAGAAAAACACAAGCTCTTAATCATGCTCATGGGTGCTACAAGAAGGCCTCAGAACACATGTGGTCCTGAGAAGGGCATATTCCATTTCTGACCCATCCCTAAGTTGCTTCACTCTCTTTGTGGTGGAGTCTATATTTTCATAGCCACCATCATTGGACACCAGAGATGATTTCTGAAAATGACTGTGATGATTGTGTAGCATGCTTATTCATAACCATTGCCATCCTTGTTTTCCTGCCAAGCAGAAGGAGAAAAGAAATCAAGGATCCAGGATCATTGGACAGATAGAAATAAAATGTTCTGACCCTCCTTCCTTCTGTGTTGTGGCCCACAGAATGTTGCTTGCTTTTATATCTGAGGTATCCAAAAGCTCTCATTCCAGGTTTTTTCTTCTTAGAGAATTTATTTTAGCAACTTTCATCCTACTACATATTCTACTTTTATGACTATGCCTCAAAAAAAAGAGGAAAGAAATACATTATTATTTCACCAACTATCTGGAGAAAAGAAATCTCTATCTCTGTAATATATTATATATTATATGTTATATGTTATATATTATAGTATATATTATATATTATAGTATATATTATATTATAGTATATATTATAGTATATATATTTAGGTGGTACTGGAAATTGAACCCAGACCTTGTACATGGGAGGCAGATTCTCAAACACTGAGTTAGGCCTGCTCCCATAAGCCACACACATTAGATCACACATATTGGTCAACAATATATGCAACCATCAGGCCCTAAGTAATTAGTCAAGTTATATAAAAATAAATTTTTGGAAGGTAATATATGACAGATAAAATTCAGAGTTTGAACACATTTTCAACTCCATAGGGAAAGAATGAAAAATTAGAACATTAAGATGGTACACACTGACTAATAGGAATACATTTTTTCATGTTATTAATTTCCTCTGTGGTCCTAAATATAAAGGTTAATTCCTACACACAAGAATTGGAAAGGAATGTGAAATGCTAAAAAGAATTGATGTTTTAATGGTGATGGGATTCTGGGTGTAAATTTATTTAATATTACTTGTTTTTGCTGTAATTTAGAAAATTGAAATAAGAGACTTCAACAGAACTGAGACCACGGCAATGAGAAACTGGTAGGCATCTGATTCAGTTAAGGCACTTTTTCATTTGGGATCTCCTTCCATTACTGCACAAAAATTGCAAAGTAAATTAGTTTAAATGTGAAAGATTTCTATAAGTGCATTCAGGAATTGCAAGTAAAGAAAGACTTATTGCTACTTTTGAAGAAAATCATCTTTATTTTAACATTTATAAGAAAAATGTAATTAAGTTTTAAAATTACCTGAGAAGCAGTGGATGAAGCATCTTGACCTGGAAGATGGGGGATAAAAAAAAAGGAAAGCCACCTAAGACTCTGGGCAATCACATTAGGGAGGGAAAGATAAAAAGAATAGAATGTAGAGATGAAACTTCAAGGAGTCCCTGAACATCTCCCTCCCTGGCATGTCCATATTATAATGAAGTGCTCAAAGCTGACCACAAGAGCAAAGAAGAACATGGGTTCTGAGGCACTATGGACACTTCTTCCACTGTGTAAATGAGCCCACACCAAGTCTTGTCAATAAAGAAGATTTTGGAACTGGGTAATACAATTTCATGAACAAATATCATCTTGACAATAAAGTCTTGGAAGTGTAAAAGGAGAATTGTGATAGCTGGAAATCTAAGAATAATTGCTACAAAAGTATTACAGAAAAAGCATTTAACATTTCAAGGTGAACAATCATCATAGAGATAGGCACAGGTAAAATGAGTGCTAATTATTTTAAATTACACACAAATATATAGACTCAAGTTCATTAAACCCATGAAGACTAAAGCAATTTATATGTGCATGTTAACCACTTTCTATAGTTTTTTTATTTGCTATTTTTTTCTCCTTTTTTATTAGATAATTTTTAGGCTTATAGAAAAATCATGCAGAACTAGAAGAGTTACCATATATTCCTTCCCAAACAGCCTTCCCTAGTATTAAAATTGTGCATTAGTGTAGTAACTTTGTTATAACTGCTGAAAAATATTATAAAAAATACACTGCTAACTATAGTCCATAGACTACACTAGGATTCATTCTTTATGATATACAGTTCTCTGCTTATGTTTTTTTACTTTATCGGGAAAAATATCTCATGATATTTATTTTTCTAAAGACTAATGAATTGAGCATCTTCACATGTGCTTGTCAGTCATTTTATATCTTTTTGGAGTAATGGTTATTCTGGACATTGAACCTTTTTTAATGGGACATCTGTCTTTTTACTCTTGGGATGAATGTGTTCTTTATACATTCTGGGAACTAGATCCTTAACAGATATATGATTTGAAATGTATTCTCCCATTCTTGTATATTTTCTATGTTCTCTTGATGGTGCCCTTTGAAGAAAAAACATTTAATTTTGATGAAATACAGTTTATTTAATTTTTAAAATTTTGTTTTTTGTGTTTGTGTAATATCTAAGAATTCATTTTCAAATCCAAATCATAAAGATTTAACATTGAATCACTATGAGAATCATTTATAAATTTCCTATACATGGCTCTTCTGCCCCATTTATTTGAAACTATAATTAGCACTATCATTAAATAATGTCAGAAATTTAAATCTTCTGGCTCTTCATATGCTGGTTGAGCTCTGAATCTCACCAGAGTTGCAGCCAACACCTACTCTCCAGGTCATCGGACTCACCTAGGACAACTAACAAAAAGATGATGAAGGACAATGCCCACCCCCAAAAATAGAGCATCTACAACTACAAGCAAGGCAGTTCCATCCATCTGCCCCATAAGATCTAAGCCCCTTCTCATTTGGAAGTAGAGTGGGCATCAGAATCCTAAAATCTTCAAGACTGAGGAATGAACAAACAAAATTTGGGAATGCAACTGTGGGCTAAAGTAGACATTATTATTCTAGTAATGGAAGAAATTGTAACATTGACATAAAGACAGTGGTCACTAGAGGTTCTGAGGAGAGGGAGAGTGAAGAATAGATGTAACATGGGGCATTTTGGGGACACTGAAATTGTTCTGCATGATATTGCAATGATGGATACAAGTCATTATATATTTTGTCAAAATGTTTTAAATTGTGCAATTAAAAAAGTGTAAACCATAATGTAAAGTGTAGACCATAGTTAGTAGCAATGCTTCAATATGTTTTCATCAATTTTAACAGATGTACCACACTAATGAAAGATGTTAGTGGGTGCAAGTGTGGGAGGGGAAAGGGGTGGGGTATATGAGAATCCCCCATATTTTTTATGTCACATTTATATCATCTGCTCCTTGAAAATTAAAAAAAATGTTTTTAAAAACCCACATTTAATCCCTATGTTTTTTCTAAGAGTTTTAGAATTTTAGCTCTTACATTGAGGTTTTTGGTACTCTTTGAGTTGTTTTCTCTTTGGTATAAGGTAAGGTCCAATTAGATTATTTTTCCTGAGAATATTCTTTTGAACAAGCATGATTTATTGAAGAGATTAATTTTTCCCCATTGAATAGACTTTTCACCATGTCAAAATCAATTGAACATACTAAATGGGTTTAGTTTTAAACTCTCAATCCTAATCCATTGTTCTATACTTAATGTCTATCCTTACACCAGTGCCATCTTGTTTTGATTAGTTGTTGCTTTGTAAAACATTTTTTTTACTTTATTGAAGTATATCATTCATACATGAACATATATAAACAATAAGTGTATAGTAAAATTTGTGAACTTAAAAAAGAAACATGCAAATTAAAAAGTCAGGATTAGAGAGGTCTATACAGAATATTAATTATGGCAAATATCCCTGTTCAAAGAAGAAAATTGACTGATTCTGAAGTCTACAACTTAACAAACATGATGGTGATTCTTATCAAGATCTTATAGTATATTAAACAACTTTTACAAACAAAATTAAGAATTTTTAATAAATTCACAAATAAAAGCCACATTCAATGATCTTATTTAAAATATGGGATACTAAATATTTTCATATAGTTCTATATATTTATAAATAGAGTCACATTTAATGATTTAATTGAACAAACATGCTTTGATTTAGTATAGTTTTATATCAATTCTGTTGTCTTAATACATTTAAAGCATAGAATACAATGCTTTGGAGAGCTATGTGTCAGAATAGAGGACATGAGGAAATCAGGGACTATTAAATTAATTAATTGCACCTAATAGTGTTGATTTTAAAGCATTTAGGAACCATCAGATTGAGACTTAAATTGAAAATGTCGAACCTGCTATAACTATGCTAATTTCCAGTTGAATTAACATCCTAAGCAAACCTCTTAATGAAAGTTAGGGCATGGGCAGGGAAAGGGTGGGAGCATTTGAGTTAGAAAGGAAACTTCTGAGATTTGCCCGAGGACTGTAATTACCCTAAACTCCAACCTCCAGCAAATCCCTCTTGTCAGATGTGGCACTCCCTCTGGGCCTGAATAATGAGGCCCTTCTCTCCTTCCTGGAAATCCCTGAAGAAGTAATCTTGCAATGGAAAGCCAACTAATATGCCTTACCAGGACTACCTCATTATATTCATATTGAAAATGAGAATCAGATCCAAGTGTGCATTTAAAGAGAGTTGGTTAAAACATAAAGTGAATATTTACCCTAAAAAACTTACTAACTACCCAAATCAAGCAAAGAGAAAAGTGAATTCACAATGTGTGGTTATTGAATGGACTCTGTGGATCCTAGACTGTGGAGGGAAGCACTTAGATGGGACTGAGTGTCTTGATATTGGTGCATTTATCAGAGTCTGAACCACACATGCCAGTTCACACAGCTGAAAGTATTTCTTACCACTGGGATAGTTGCCTGGAAAATGGCCTTAGTCATGG
Source organism: Cabassous unicinctus (assembly GCA_029593785.1). Lineage (NCBI taxonomy): Eukaryota > Metazoa > Chordata > Mammalia > Cingulata > Chlamyphoridae > Cabassous > Cabassous unicinctus. The sequence goes on from JAQZBX010106865.1 coordinate 5,272, forward strand.
CCAAAGGAAATGACATTAATGTTCCATGTTGTATTCATTTCCTATTGGTACTGTAACAAATCACAACACACTTGGTGACTTAAAACAACCCAAATTTATAATCTTACTATTCTGTATATCAGAGGTCCATTGAGTTCAGGTATGGAGGGTTATAAATCTGCTTGTGGTGGAACAAGTTTAGATTTTTTGTATCCATCAGCAAAATAAGTTTTTATAAAATAATATCTATATTAGTGAAATTGATATTTTATTACTAAGGTTTATGTCAGGAAAACTAATTGGCTTACTAGATTTATTTGGTAAGTATTTGTTATATAATTTGATTTCTTTTAAAATTGTTAAATATTCTATATCTCTCTATATTAGATGTATCTAATTGAATGGTATACAATTAGAATTGTTTAATTAGGTTTATCAATCTTTTCTAAGAAAATATTTTATTCAATTTACATTTATAGTCAGATGATTTGTTTATATCTAGAATTATATTTTATTATTTGTAGAGTAACTAGTTCATATTAAGTATAGCAACAATGATGACTAGTTGACTATAAATTTTAATGGATCAATTTTACAATAAAGCTCCTAAATATATCAATTTTAGTCTACTAAAACTTATATAATATATAAGAAATGTTGTCTACCTAAAATGATTGTTGATATCTGTATCTACAAAAAAAAGTTGTTTTTCAAATTTCTGTCATTTTTTATTTTACATCAGCAGTATACTTTTGAAATTTTTGTTACATTTTACCTCTATGTAAAATGCAGATAATATTTTATTTGTTGTTTGTTTTAGGTTGTTTGGAAACTGCTTAGAATAAATAATTTAAAAAAATGGTTAAGAATATGCTTAACCAAAATATGTGACTAAAAAGAACCATGTTGCAAATTTCTTGGAACAAAGTTGTTATTTTTAAAACTAAATATATTTCAGGTAAATTATCAGAAGATGGGAAGAATTTTTGAAACACATAACTAAGAGTAAGCATTTAATATCAAATTACACCAAAAGAAGAATTTATCAAATATCCATTTCTACTTACATACTAATAACTTTTCATTCTCACATTTTTCCTTATTTTTAAAATATAAGGGATTCCCATATATCCCAATCTTTCCCCCTCCATTTTAAATTCTTTTATTAGCATAGTACAATTGTTACAATTCATGAAAATATTGAAGCATTGCTACTAACCATGGTCTATAGTTTACATTATCATTTACATTTTGCACCTCACAATTTTATGGTGCAATGCAAAGTAGAATTATACATTTTTTGCTTGTATCTGTCATTGCAATATCTTGTAGAATAATTCCAATGTCCCCAAAATGCCCCATGTTACACCTTTTCTTCTCTGTACCTCCCCTCAAAACCTCTGGTGACCACTGTCTTTATAACAGTGTTACAAGTTCTTCCATTACTAGGATAATAATAAGTCTACTTTGGTCCATACTTGCATTCCCTCCTTATGTATGTTCATTCCTTGATGTTGAGGACTTTGGGATGGTGATGCCCACTCTGCTTCCCATTGAGAGAGGACTTAGATCCCGTAGGACAGATGGATGGAATGGTCTTGCTTGCAGATCTATACATTCTCTGTTTTTTGAGATGGGCTTTGTCCATCATCTTCTTTTTTTAGTTGTCCTGGTTGAGGCCAATGAACTCAAGAGTAGGTTTTGACTGCAACTCTGCTGACATTCAGGGCTCAACCAGCATATGAACTTCTGGAAGATATAACTCTTTGGGACATATATTAAATGGGTATAATGCTAAGGTTAAATTCAAATAAAAGGAGCTGAAGAACCATGTATAAGAAAATTATAACTGAATCTAATTCTGTTACATTGAGAGGATAGGTTATCATATATTCCAAGGTTAGGCCCACCAGTGGGGTGCTGATTTACTGGATTGCCTGCTCTGCCTATAGTGTCTAAATGTCTTTAGAGCCTTCAGGAGCACCACTACTTGAGGCACTGTTTACTGTGGCAATCAATGAAATCCTCCTGGACTGTGCATAAGCATAACCCCTGGAATGACCTCCTGACTCATTTTGAAATCTCTTAACCATAAAAACCCATTTGTGTTTATTATTTACCCTTTTTTTTCTAGGTCTTTTTCCAAATGTATAGCCAATTGGTGCTGGGTAATAATTCTTTGGTGCCAGGAAGTCTTATCCCTGTGAATCATGTCCCATGTCTGGTGGAAGGTAATGAATTTATATGATGAGTTTGGCTTTGACAGAGGTCAAATATGAGCACTAAGGAGGTTTTCAGGAGGAACTTCTGGTCAATATGTATCACTAAGCTTAGTTTCAATTACACAAGAACAAGTTTCATAAGTACAACCATCAATATCAAGGGCCTGTTGAATTGCTCTGTCCTCCTTTGCTAGGCATCGAGCATGAACTCTAAATATTCATGCCACTCTATTAGAGAATGTAACTGGATTCCCCAGCATGGGAATTCAGTATTCCACCAGGGTTTTTTTTGTGGGTCTCCACCCACCAAGACAACAGCCCATGACCATATAAACACATTGATATTCCATAGAAGAATGCCTCAGATATCCACTCCCCACAAATCCCCTCACCACTGATACCCCACACTGGTGTTCCTCCCCTGCCACAATTACAACCCTTCTGTAATCCAAAGCTTCTCCAAAACAAAGCCCACAAAAATAATAATAGTAATGAAATTAAAATATTATAAAAGAAATAAAAAATTAAAAAAATAAAAATTAAAAAATATATTTTTTAACTTTGTGCCTTTCATCACCATAAGATCTGTTTTCTTTTATGTATATTGACAATTTCTTCTGTATGTTCCCACAGTGTCTAATTTTTTCACTTTATTTCCAAAAAACTTAAATCACAGAAAAGTCGCATAGAAACTATATTCCATGGTTAGTAGCAATTCTTCAATATGTGTCCATTAGTTGTAACAAATGTGCCACACAAATGAATGATGTTGTTAATGGGGGAAATTTTGGGAGGGGGAGAGAGAGAGGGTGGGGTATATAGGAATCACCTCTATTTTTGATGTAACATTTATGTAATCTAAAGCTTCTTTAAAATTAAAAAATCATAAAAAATTTAAAAAAGAAAATATAGACCCTACATGAGTTTGGTTCATTTGTTATAATTGATAAACAAATATCAAAGCTTTGCTACTAATCCTGGTCAGTGGTTTATGCTATGGTTTACCTTTCGCACCATGTACTTTTATAGGTTCTGTCAAAATGTATAATGGCTTGAATGAAGAAAATGGCAACAAAATATGTGGCTTGCATAATCACAGGCAGCAAACTCACTAGGACCATGGCTGAGAATTCCCCCTGCTAGTTCCTGTTCTGAGGACTTCTAAGATGTTCCTGCTGGTATTGCTTGAACAGGGAATTCAAAGCCCTGAATTCAATCTTGTATTCCTCCACATTCTCTAGCATATTCGGAGCTTAAGCCAATCTCCCTGTACTTGTTAATTTCACACAAATGAAATACCTGGTAAACAGAAACTTTTATAAGTCTTTGATTAGGAGTATCCAATAACGATACTTTGCATAGCTCTATTGACACATCACATCGTGGACTGCCAGTATCTTCTTTACCACTGGAAATAGAGTTGTTTTTAATTTGAATAGGTTAAAAACCAATTCTAAAAGTCCCAGAACCAACTTAAGAAACTCACCCTATACTTTAAGTTCCTCTGCTCATATCAAAAGCTGTACTAATCAGAGTTCTCCAGAGAAATAGAAGCAACAACATACATGTATGTGTGTGAATGTGTGTGTATATATGTATATAGGTGTTTGTGTGCATATATATATATATATATATACACACATATATATGATTTATTACATCTATGATTTGTTGTAAGGAATTGGCTCACGAGATTTTGGGGGATGGCAAGTATGAATCTGAAGGGTGGACAGGAGGATGGAAATCCCTGTAATAGTGAGAGTGATGTCTTGAGTATGAAATCCTTAGTTTGCAAACTCAGGAGAGAGTGACAGGTGTAGTCTTGAGACAGAATTTCATCCTTCAGGAACCCTCAGTTTTATGCATTTAATGTATCCAACAAATTGGTTAATGTACACCTACATTATCCAGAGTAATCTGCTTTATTTTGAGTCAGCAAATTGTAGATTTCAATCCATTTATGAAACATTTTCACAGCAACATCTATGCCATTTTATGAAAGAAAAAAATGGGCACTATAACATAGTCAAGTTGATATGTAAAATTTGCCATCATATCAATCTGATCGTTGCCAGTCTGTTGTCTCTAATGCTGGTGTATTAGCTATATATGAATTTAAATACTTTTTATCAAACAGATTTGAAGGTCACCTCAGTCCTTAGAAATTTCCAAGATGGGGCAAAGCAAATGCTAGCACCTGAGTCAGGTCATTTGCAGACCACCAGTCAGGTCAAAACACAGTTCCATAACATAACAATAGTGTATTTTTCATGAGCAGAAAATTTTAAATCTTCTCTGCATAGGAAAATTGGATAAACCAACTTAAAGGCCTTGATTTTAAGATGCTAACAAGGGAAACTTTGATTATCTTTAGGTTAAGAATATATAATACAGAAGAGTGAGTTATTTATTGTCACTGTTTAACTCTTTATGTTATCTCTATTCATAACTTTTATTTAAAAACACTTTTTGCCATATAATTGTAAAATATTCAAAATTTTGTGTACATGAATTAATACAGAAGGCATTAGTTTTAAAGGAAAACCAACATATGAGACACTTGGAATTTATATAACAATTAATTAAAACAAATCATTTTAGTATTGTTTAAATTTTCTTAAATAATACTTTAGAAGTAGTTATATAGGGTTGAATTTCCTTTTTACCTACCATAAGGTAAAGTCATAAAGACTTTTTCACTAGTTGAGTCTTCAGGACTTTATTTAGTATTTGCCTATTCTAGCATTTTCTGGTAGACTTGAAATATTTACACACACACACACACACACACACACACACATACACACATAGTGAATCAGATGAAAAACTTACTTATATCAGAATGAAAATCATGGTTTCATGAGTAATAAATCAAGTCAGTTTTCTAATTCATATTTATAAGATTATATATTAAATATAAGAGTCTTAGAAATTCTGTTGGTTCTTGATGAAATAACAGGCCTGATGTGGTCAGATATAGGAAATTCCTAAATAGAGAAGGTTTAGCAACACTGGATGAAACAATATTTTTTTTAAAAATTTAAACTCATATAGTACTGATTTCAATAAGAGGTTAATGATGCTCAATTATATCAAAGATATTTAATGAGGCTAAAAAGTTAATTACCTTACAAATATAATACAAATTTTATATAGTGCTTAAACTGGATTACTTAATTCCATCTTGCTTGTCCACAACCAGAAATTCAACTTAAAATCCTTAAGGTGTTTTTTTTT
>JAQZBX010106866.1:0-10732 GCA_029593785.1 Cabassous unicinctus
CCTACAATGGAAAGAAAGTTTTTATTTTTTTAATTAAGGTACTAATGACTTTGACTTTAAGAGCATATTAATCCATTTAAAGAGAAACATTCATCAAAAGTTTAGCAATCAGGAGCAGATGTGGCTCAAGCAGTTGAGCCCCTGCTTCCTACACGGGAGGTCCCAGTTTGGTTCCCGGTGCCTCTTAAGAACAAAAAAACGAACAACAAGCAGACATACAAAATAGCCAACTCAAGGGAGACAATGCAGCTTGGTGGTTGAGTGCTGGCTTCCCACATACAAGGTCCAGGGTTGAGTCCTGGGTCCCAGTACCTCACCAAAAAAAAAAAAGTTGAGCGTCAAAATTGGAAAAAAAGGAAAATAACATTAAAAATTCAACAGGTACCAAAGTGAACTCAAGAACAAATATTGCATGATTTCACTCATATAAAATATCTAGAAAAGACAAATTCATAAAGTCAGAAAATATATTTAGAGATTAATGGGCTGTGGGGGAGGGGTGGGGAGTTATTGCTTAATGGATCAGAGTTCCTGTTTGGGGTGATGAGAAAGTTCTGGAAATAGTGGTCATGGTTGCAAACATTATGAATGTACTTAATGCCATTGAATTGTGCACTTAAAATGGCTAAAATCGTTTTTAAAAAATTGTTATATGTATTTTACCGCAATAAATATTTTTGAGTGAATTCAGCATCTTTCCCTCCACACAAGCCTGTCACCCAGTAAGCCTGCTCAATGAATAGCAATACTGCCTACCCAGTTACCCAAGCAGAAACCTGCTCCATTTTACATCTACCCTCTAGATCTTGTCAATTCCTTGTCCTTAATATGTCTCAAATCCGTTTTTTCTGCACCATTGCACCTGCCTCAGACCAGACTCTGCCCAGGCTTACCTGGATGGCTGAACTAGCCTCTGATGATTTCTTAGACTCCTCTCTGATCCCTCCAACTGCTGCTGGAGTTCTTTCTCTGACAAGGACATCTGATGGTCTATGTTAATCCTTGGGTTTAATATCCAGCATTTCTACCTTCACACTCCTCCCTCTCAACCCTACCCTTGCAATAGCTTTCAGGCTCAACTTTAAAATTCCTTGGATTAGATGCAGAAATCATGTCCGACATCCACCTTCATCTCCTACCACACCTACCTCCTCTGCACCGCCCCCCACCACAATCCTTACTGCTTTATATACCTTTTATTATGCTTTTTGGATTCTTCCCAAATTCATCATTTGATGCTGTCCTTATGTCCCTTTTCTCCTGTGCTTTCCAGCTTCCCCAACTACTTTTGAACACCCTAAAATAAATACTCTTATATAAAACATCTCTGATTTTTCCAACCTTCTTATCTAAATTGATTTTCCCTGAGAGGAAGTTCCAGTCCTACATTGGGGTTATTGGTGAAATTGTGCAGAGACTTTAGAAACAGTGTGGGAAGAAGTGGAAAACATCAAGAAAAAGCCAAGGAAAGAGGTCAACCATGGAGTCCTGAAAGCCAGCAAAGAAACCCTAAGTACCCTGGAAATAGGAATTCAAAACTATCAGGATCCTATTCACACTCTCTTCATGGCTCATTTGGTTTCTCTCTCTCAGTGCATCTCTCTGCATGTCCAGTCACCAACTATTTTGGGCAGATAATTCTTTATTGCATGGATAAATCCAGTACATTAAAGGACATTTTGTATCACTCGCCCACCCTTAAATGCCAGTATTTCTCTTCAGTCATTATGATAACAACAACAACAAAAAAAATACTTCTACTTATTTCCAAACATGATCTGGGAGATGAGGTGGTGTTGCCTTCAGTTGACAACCATTTAGTTTGTTCCATCCTTATTATTCTCCTGTCCAAATTCCTGAGGGACCCAATACGGGGTTAGTGCTCTGGAGAGCAGTCACATTCCTATCAACAGAAGAAGAAAACACCCCCTTAACACTAACCATATATTTAATGATTATTCACGCTCCCTGGGGAAGAAAGAGGCAAAGAACAAACTGAGACTGTCGACTATTATTTTCAAGTGAATCACACCAAGATTTGTGTGCACCTTTCTCAGAAATATAAATTTTGCTTTATTGCAATAATTATAGTAATGCCTGCAAAGTCTGACTTCCTGCCCTCTGATTGAAAGATGAGTTCAGAAGTCACAAAAGAATGAGGAGGAAGAAAAACGTCTCCAACAGAAAACAGCATGGCAAGATGCCTTTACTGGAGGAAAGGCAGCAGAAAAACCTTTTGACTAGTTGCTTGATTTAATGAAACTTCTACCTTCTGTTGACCTTAAAAGAATCAAAATTGGGCCTGATCTAGAGTAGGAAGTGACCCTTGAATTTAGCAAACTTTTAATACAATCAATCAGCGACATTCCCTGCTCGACCCCCGCCCCCCGGGACTTTTCTATGCACTTTAAGAGACTGCTGACTTTTCTTCCTGACATAAAGGAGAGACCTGCATTTAGAAAGTAGAAAATTCACTCAGTTTCTCTTGTGTCAAAATGTTTTTGGCTTAGTATTCATAAATAATTTCTTTGGGTACTCTATTCATCTTGTCAGTACTTTTCTGTTATTCCAATAATATGGAAGCTTGTTCATAATTCTGTATTGTTTAAATTTCTATACATTTCCTTTCTTCATTTTCCTAGTTTTAGTTCTACTTCAAATCTCTCCAAAGTTCTTCAATTTAGAGCTATATAGCCATCTTTCTTGCTTCCCTTTTCCAATAAATCTTTTCCTTTACCTCAGTTTGTGTCTTCCTAAATAAGTTTCCAAGATTTTTCTTTTCTTAAAGGCAAATGCTGGAACCTAATTAACATCCCACCATATGGTTTCTCTTTTCTTCTTTATTCCTCAAAACTATCACGCAGTTCTCCTGCGATTGCTATCGAAATTCATCTGACCTCTTCCCGTTATATTTGTACACCTGTAAACTTACCATCTGCTGTTGTCCTTCAGACAGTTACTAAATCCTGAATTCATTTTAAGATCTTGCCATTTCTATAACTATTTCTCACCTTTCTCAGTTATATGATTCCCTAAGCTTAATTTCCAATTCTTACTAAGAGGAGGAAGTGAACTATTGTAAACAAAATAAAACATCCTCTCTTCATTTACACTATGACAAGGAAAAGCTGCACCTCATCCATTTCCTGAAAAGTGATTTTGAGCAAGGGCAAAAGTACACTCGCAAAAGAAATCTGAAGAGCTACTGAGGATCCTAAAGGCTGATTCTTCTGGTGCACATGGCCCTGTTGAGGAGCAGCCAGGGGATGTTGGGACAGAATTCTCTTGACAGCTAAAATTGCAAGAGTGTGGGAGGATGTGGTTGTCCTCCTTCAAATCCACATTAAACCTTAGTGGTCAAGATTAGTCTATTTTCTTTTAGTGACCACTTCCAAATGCTTTTTGAAATTAAGTAGTACTGCTAGCTTGGCCTAACTTTCTAAACTGAAGTTTCAGAGAGTAAGACCTCATTCTACTCTTTCAGAATTTGAAATACATATTCTTGTTCATACAATTAATGCATAGGATTTGATACATTTGACCGTGCCCTCCCTTTGTCTTTAGTCTTCCAGCTGGCAATGTTCCCATCTTTGAGTTCTATCTCGGTACAGCAGCACTTGATCTTTTCAATTGTTTTGGTTGCTTGTATATGGACTTTCTCCACTTCTCTATCTTTATTAACATATGATAACTAGAACAATTAACTGAGTTTCGGATGTAGATAAAACCATGCTTTTATATGGTGTAATGTTTTAACTGGCCTAATTTCCAAGTGGGATAATGTTTTCAAAATATTCAAATATAAATATGGTTTACCTGTCAATGGCCCATTAGTTCTGTTCAAAATAGAGACCCTCTTAAAACTATATATTGCATGTAAAATCATTTTATAAACTGGAAATCTCTCAAAAAATATGTTATAATTTGCCCCGGGCACACATTTGCTGCCTTAGTGTAATATATATATATATAGATAGATAGATATTTATGTTTATATATTTATATTTACATACGTACTTTCTCAAATATATATTTTTTCCTAAGGATGTTGTTAGCATTAGTTTTCATTTCATGAACTATCTAATTGATGTTGTAAAGCTGGTTAAAAGCATGACAGATGGCAAGAAAATAGCATTTAGTGTTAAAACTGTGTCATAAATCATTTAGAAGTGAATAATTTACCCTTCCGAGATAATCAGGAGTTTATGGTATCACAACTGGAGGACTGATAGAAAGTGCAAGTTTGGAAATGTGTTTTTCAGGAATGTTTGCATTTTAACTCACAAATTCTCAGCTCAGACTAGCTTAAGTACCAAAGGGCATTTTGTTTTCTCAGAAAGCTGAGAAAGACACTAAGGAAGTTCACTTTATAGAAGAAACTAGATCTCAGAAGCTGGAGCTAGAGATCAGGACTGGGCACATAATTTGCAAAATTCAAAAGCCAGGTGCCACGTGAAAAGATGATGAAGGATTTCAAGGTGGCTAAAGCAGAGCATTAAATCAAGTGCAGGGTGCCTCTAAGTGCGGGATCCTGTGGGACTGCACAGTTTGCCCTCCCGGAGACTCAAGTCAGCCAGGGCTTTCCTTCTCCCCTTCTCCTTGACATCTCTCATAGCCGCTTTTTTTGTTTGTTTGTTGTTTCTCTATGTTTTCCTCATTCCTTCCTACTGCAAAGAGACTTAGCCGATCTTCTTTGCTAACTCAAGCAATTCAAGTCCCAGAGAGGGGCTTTCATCTTTCAGGGAATTGGGGTGCTTTTACAAGTAAAAATATTCCGGGTAGGCAAAACTGAAATTATCACATAAAATCCACTGGGTTTCATGTGTCACTTCCTGGTTTTAGTGTTTAATCTTTCTTATCCATAGTTGTGAAGATTAAGGGAGATGTTTAATACTACATTATGGGCATCAAATAGTTTTTCTTTTATGTTTCCCAATATAAGTGTAGACCCTAGGGTATAAAAGTATTTGATCATTGATTTTGGGTAGACATGCAGATATCAAATTTATAAGCAAAGGTGAACTGCACAGTGATTCCGGCTAGCTCTAAGCCTTTTTTGCAAAACCCATATAGAGAATGGTTGGGAGAAAGCTGCAAGACAAGTGGCAGGGCAGGTGACAATACCTTTACTTGTGTTTACAGTATAATGACTATGTCTATTTTTTCTAAAACAGGTTTTCACAAGTAGAGTGACTGCAGAATATTTGTAAAGATTTGATCTGTCCTTTAATTCACCTCAGCACAGATGGACAGGCTGTAATGGTAAACAAAGCTCTCCTGAAAATTTGGGGATAACATTAGGGAATTAAAAGAAAACTTACTAAACACAATTTTTCTAAGACCCCTACTTTTACAGAGACTCCCTACTGGGCATCATCTTTTCAGGTATCTAGACTGCTTTATTTCTATGCATTCTCATTCAACTTTTTGAACTATACTCCAAATCTTCCTTTCTTTTACCCATGGGTATACATGCATTATGAAAGTTTGTCAAAGAACAGAAAGGAGCTTTCCACACCCCTAGAGGGAAAGAAATAAAATTCAATTTTTACAAGGAGCAAAATAAGAATTTATTACAGAAAAGAGAATCGGTAAGAGAGAAAAAAGCAAAATCATCATTTTTCAGTTTTGTTACACAGGGAGAGGAAATGGTAAATTGATCACCAATATAAATAGCCAATTTTCTTAAAAGTTAAATGTCTTAAATATTGTGAATGCCACTGAATTGTATATTAAAAATGGTTAAAAAGGGGGGAAAAAGTAAAGACAAATGCGTTTATATATCTAAGAGACTTCAAAATAAGTCGGGAGGTCATTCCAGAGGGAACGCTTATTCACGTGTCAGCAGGATCTCATTGACTGCTAAAGTAAATATTGCCTCATATAGCTGGGTTCCTGAGAGCTCTGGAGACATCCAGACACTATATAGGCAGGGCAGACAGCTCAGGAGTTTGGTGCCCTGCCAATGGGCCCTACCTGGGAATTTATGCTCCCTAGCGTGACAGAGTTGGACTCAGTTGTGGTTTCCCAACATATGGCTCTTCTGCCCCTTTTATTTGAACCTGTAGTTAGTACTAGACTTGATAGGTGTGTGTCCAAGAGACTTAAATCTTTGGACTGTCCATGTACCAGTTGAGCTCTGAATCTCAACAGTTGCAACACGTACTCTCCAGTTCATTGGACTCACCCGGGACAACTAACAAGGAGATGAGGATGAACAACGGCCATCGCAAGGAACAGAGAGAGTCTACAACTGCAAGCAAGATAGTCCCGTCCATCTGCCCCATGGGATCTAAGCCCCCTCTCAATTAGAGGTGGACTGGGCATCACCATCCCAGAATCCTCAGGATTGGAGAATGAACTATGGACTAGAGTAGACTTACAGTTATTCTTCTATAGACTTATTGTGATTCTAGCAATGGAAGAATTTTTATCATTGATGTGAAGGCAGTGGCCACTGGAGGTTCTGAGGGGAGGGAGTTGGAAAAATAGTATAATTTGGGTGCATTTTCGGGACTTGGGAATTGTCCTGAATGACATTGCAATGACAGTTACAAGCCATTATCTATCTTATAATAACTTAGAAAAATGTGCAGAAAAGAGTTGTAAATTACAATGTAAACTATAATCCACAATTAGTGGTGATGCTTCAAAATGTGTTCATCAATTGTAACAAATGTACCACACTAATGAAGGATGTTGTTAATGTGGGAAAATGTGGTAGGGGTAGGGAATGGGGCATATGGGACTCCCCTATATTTTTTATGCAACATTTATGTAATCTAAAGTTTCCCTAAAATAAATAAATAAATAAATAAATAAATAAAATGGTTAAAATGAGAAATTGTGTTATATATATTTTACCAAAATAATTTTTTAAAAAAGGAAAAAAAATAAGCATTTTGAAAATTATCAGTGTAACTACCTTGATTCTTTCCTTCACTTTACTTGTGTTAATTTGGACTATACCTTCAGAAGCAAGAACTAAATTGAAGACTAAAAAAAAAAATTTGGTTCATGGTAGATGGTTAGTGGGGTTTTTATTTGTGTTGTTGAAAATATATAACTCAAAAGATGTTATAAACTTGGTTTTTATATGCACTGGTGCATAGAATCTCCTCTGTAAATATTCAATCAATTCTCTCTCTCATTTACTAACTGGTAAATGCATGACCTATGTCTTAAAAAAAAAAAGAAAAAGAAGAAACTCTGCAGAGTCAAAGCCTTTATGATATTCCTGGAAAGAAAGTCATTGCTGCAAGATAGGTTTTCCTATGCCATCTTCAGAGATATCTAGGACCAAACAAATAATCTATTTGCCTTAATTACCATGTATAAGATTGGACAGCAGATGTTCTCCTACATGGGATTTACCAATTTATTTTATTCTTTCTGTCCAATTACATCAGTTATTCTGAAAACTAGTATTGAGAATGTAGAATCAAATCTTCTGCTTCTCTTGGTAAAGAAAATCTAATTATTCACATTAATATGAAGCCTTTCAATACCAAAACTTAGCAAGAAGAAAGAATGCATTACCAACCACAAACTTACATTACATGCAAAACGTTTACACTATTCTTTAGCTCCACACAAAACAGAAAAAATGCATTTTTCTAAGAACAGCAGAGAAAATAAGCAAACCCAGATACTACCCCACCATCATGATTTTTAAGTCTTTTAACATCTGGTAAAGGTTATTTGATCTTTACTCATCAATTTAGTCTTGCAAATTCAATCACCACCTCCCACTCACACATTTTTTTCTAAGTCTGAATATTTGCCTATTATTATATTTGAAGCCATGATTTAAATGTGGTCAGTTTTGAAAGAAATGAATGACTTCTACTTAAATTACTCAACATCAAGCATGTTCTAGAAAACCTTTTAGATCAGGATCCATTTTTCTATTATGTCCATCTAATACTAGTAATGCTAAAGTGCCTTGGTCCACTTAAGGAGGAAACTGATTTAGTTTTCCATTATATGGTATAGCTGACCAATAGAATATTTAAATGGGTTTCAGATTTTAGGTTAATGTCCTTACTGCTGTCCTGCTACTTATCTTAATTCATCTGAGTATTTTATGGCTTTAGACATTACTGTCTGCATAATGATCACAGAAATTTTAAATGTAGTACTTCCTTTCTCCTCATTAATACTGCTACTAAATTTCAGTCCTTAAAGAAAAATGATCATATTATATACATATTTCCAAGAGGATGATTATAGTATCAAATGATACTGCCTTGTGTGCTACTTTAATTATTTATGAAATATATAACCTGATTATAAGCACAATCGGGATAAGATGATATGTCCTAAGTTTACCATTTTTTGAAATTAGAGAAGATAAGCTAGGTATGGAAATAAAACAAATCCAACATTACAGAAGATTATAAAGTGCCAAGTTAAAATCTCCTATTTACTACTCCAACTCCAATTCAGCAGATACAACCATATTTATCTGTTTCTAGTACTAGTTCTTCTCATCATTACCTCCTAAGACTGAATATTTTGCTTATATCTTGTCTTCTAAATTTAGAGATGTGCTATAGTATCAACTGACTCTGTTATGAAAAATTAGAAAATTAGCTTACTTCTACTCATCCTGCCAACTCGTTCCTGTCCCCCTCCCAATTTTATTAATTTTTTTTTGTTTATTTTTGTTCAACTGGTTATCTTTATTTTTATTTACATATGTACACACAATCTATTTACATTTATCATGAGTATATAAATATGATACTATCATATATGTTTTATTTTGATACAGTCCTTTTTCTTTCCATTCTTTGCTTAAATCTTCCTCATTCAAATCAGAAACACAGCTCCTCTCCAGTAATACATGTTTACAACCTATTAAGAATCCTTCCATATTTCCCCCTTTAAAATCTCATGTCTCTTCTTTCAAAATCTTTCAGTGATCAGTCCTTTAACATTTCTATTCAGTTCACACACAGACAGTAAAGCATGTAGTTACGCTGTCTCCTTGTCCCCCAGTGATAAACCCATGTGACATTTGACAAAAATGAATCATCTAAAGAGGGAATTGGCCAAGAAAGATGAAAGTACAACAAAAAAATGAGAAGTGATCAAGCAGGAAGTGAAATTTGAATTGAACATAAATGGACTTATAGAAGAAGTAGCTGGCCATGGGAATGATGGCAATACCTGCCAGTCAAGAGACTATAGATAGGCAGCCAGGGGCACTTAGTGAAGGTGATGTCCCAGAAATGAGGAAAGTGGTTGTGATGAAAATATTGAAGATGTCCCAGAGAAAGTGACACCAACAAAACATTTCACATTAATGGGACTTCTGAAGATATTTTGCAACATTGAGAGCACAAAGGATAAAATGTCAGAAGCTGATCCAAACTTAGAAAAGAGAATAGTAATTTGCCAAGACCTAGAGAAGATGCTTGCTCCGTATTATAGGTTATATACAGAGAAGAAAGCAAGCACTGTTCAAACTATTCTTATTATGTTTTTTATAAGTTTTTTTTTTTTTATTCTTTTTGTGATCTAGAATTGCTTTCAGTATGCGATTGCTGGAAGGTATCCTGAAACATTGAAACAGGGATGTTGAATAGAGTCTGAGAGGTGCAAAATAAGGAGGCATTTGAGAGTCAGTAGAAAAATGTGCTTTATCTCATTATCAGTGATAATAAAATTCTTTACCAAGAGGTTGGAGTGATGCTGAGGTTTTCACATGTATGGGTTATGTCTTTTAAATATTTTAGGATGATGGATGCCATAATGCTTACCACATAGGTGAAAATCTTAAGGTTAAAATTTTACCACCTAATATATCACACATCTAAGATTCAAAATCAGGTTTATCTGATTCCAAAAAAGTTAATTTAATATCATTTAAAAAGACTTCAGATGGTTCACCAATAAAAATCTCAAATTTTTTTAGTTGTTATATATTCTCTATTGTGAAATGTTTGTTTATTCCCATTGTTCATTGTAGTCTTGGAGTGTTCAATCTATAAAGTGTCTTCTCATTGTAAAAAGATATCACTATTTGTGTCTTTTGGATGAATTGCTTTTTGTATTTTTATTAGTTTTTCTGGGATAAGTATTTTTTTGTTTTTAACTTTTTTTTGTTTTTTAAGTGTTTTTTTTTTTTTTACAAAGAAACATGGTATTTTAATTCACAATGTTTTAGCATTTTAAATTACAATGTATTAAATAAATATTAGTTTTACTGTACTAATTTTAGTTCTCTATATATTTATAACTGACAATAAGAGGGTTTTTAATGTTTTGACTAAAATTTTTTAAAAGATCCAAAACAAGGTAGTTGTTCCCATTGATTATTAAGATCACTCTGCATGGTTTTAGCTTGCATGGTTGCTACAATTTCTTCCACTTTGCTTTCCTCATTCAGCAATTCCTTGTGAACATCTCACTAAATCAGCTAGTATAGCTTTACGGAATAATTTTTCTTTTTCTTTTCTTTTTTTTTTTTTTTAATTAGGCCAGTAAAAAGAGTGTATTGAGAAATGAGAAAAGAAAAGTACACATCCAAGACATGGATGCAGGCTACTTCCAGGCAAAGAGGAGCCAAGGAATTATTTTTAAATAGTTTCATATTTCATGATGTGCTTGTACTATAATTCATTGAACCTCTCCCCTACTACTGGCTGTTACCATTGCTTCTGGTTTTGTGCCACTATGGAACATTGCTTCAATAATATCTTGTGCAAATGTTCTTAAATACTGT
>JAQZBX010106867.1:0-10710 GCA_029593785.1 Cabassous unicinctus
ATGCAAAGTACCAGAAATCTCTTGGCTTTTTAAAAAATTTTTATTTATTTTATTTTTTTTTATTGTGGGTAAAAATCAAATTTTTCACAATACATACCAATATTTGTAAAATGATATATAAATACATATGCATATATGTGCATTTGTTTACATAAATGTTATTTGTTTTATATATATATATATATATATATATTTTTTTTTAAAGGTGCTTAGATTACCTAATATTACTCAGAAATTACAGGGAAATTACAGGGATTCCCATGTTCCCCACTGCCCACACCTCCAACAACATCCGGTGGTCTCTTGGCTTTTATAAAGAGTTTTTATTTGGGGTAGAAACTTACAGTTACAAGGCCCTAAAGAATCCAACTCAAGGTACCATAAGAGGTACTTTCTCACCAAATGTCTGTTGCCACATGTTGAGGCAAGATGGCTGCCAATATCTGTGAGGGTTCAGCCTTCCTTTTTCATCTTAAGGCTCCATGGACCCAGCTTCTTCTGATCTCAGCTGTAGGCTGGAGGGCTCATTTCTTTCTGGGCTCAGCTGCTCTCTTCTCTTCACAAGGTCAGCTATCAACTATCAGGTGAATGACTCATCTCTCTCTTCCCAGGGCCACAGGAAGAAAGCTGACAAGTTCTCTCCTCTTCCATGTCTATGGAGCTCTCTCTATTCCTCTGTGCATTTTCTTCTGTATCAGTGTCCATTTATAGAGCCCTCCAAGGGGTCAGGGACTCAACACTGCATGCCCTAATGACATGGTTGAATCAAAGCCCTAATCTTGATTTAATCAAGCAAACGTAAAGGTTTTGAATTTAAATCAATCAAAGAGTATCATGGCCAGAGAAACAGACCAGTTTACAAACATAATCTCTATCTCCTTTTGGAATTCATCAGTAATATCAAATTGTCACACTCTCCTTCTGAGAAACAGCTTTTGGCCTGTTACTGGGCCTTAGTAGTGACTGAAAGCTTAACCATGGACCACCAAGTTACCTTGTGACCTGAGTTGCCTACCATGAGCTGGGTATTGTCTGACCTCCCATACCATAAAGTTCATTGTGCATGGCAGCACTCCATCATAAAGTGGAAGTGATATATAGAAGATAGGGCTCAAGTGGTTCCTAAAGGAAAAAGTAAGCTATATGAGGAAGTGGTTCAAAAACCCATGGTCACCACTGCTGCCACATTACCTTCCCTTTCCCAGTCTACAGCTATGGTCTCTTAGGGAGTTCCTTACAATCAGTTGACAGAGAATGAGAAAACTAGAGCCTGGTTTACAGATGGTTCTGCACAATATCAAGTACCACCCAAAATTAGACAGCAGCACTGCAGCCCCTTTCTGGGATGTCCCTGAAAGACAGTGGTGAGGGGAAATCCTCCCAGTGGGCAGAATTTCAAGCAGTGCACCTGGTTGTTCATTTGCTCAGATGGAGAAATAGCTGGAGGAGCATTTGTACACTGAGTTATGGGATGTTCCCAATGGTTTTTATTGGATGGTCAGGTACTGGAAAAGAACACAATTGGAAAATTGATGACAAAGAGTTCTGGGGAAGAGGTATGTGGACAGATCTTTATGAGTGGGAGTGGGCAAAAAACATGAAAATATTTGTGTCCCACATGAATGCTTACCATAGGGTTACTTAAGCAGAGGGAGATTTTAGTAACCAAGTGGATAAATGTCCCATTCTATGGATACCAGTCAGTTTCTTTCCCCAACCACTCCTGTCATTGTCCAATGGGCTCATGAATAAAGTAGCCAAGGAGGGAGGGATGGAAGCTATGCATGGGCTCAACAACATGGACATGTCCTCACCTAGTCTGACCCATTGCTGAGTGCTCATTCTGCCAGCAGCAGAGACCCTCACTCAGCCCCTGAAATGGCACCATTCCTTAAAGTGATCAGCCTGATACCTGGTGGCAGGTTGATTACATTGGACCACTTCCCTCATGCAAGGGGCAGTGATTTGTTTTAACTTGAATAAACTCCTTCTCTGGATTTCGGTTTGCCTTCCCTATATGCAGTGCTTCTTCCAAAACTTCCATCTGTGGACTTACCAAATGTCTTATCCACCACTTCATGGTATTTGACACAGCATTGCTTCTGATCACGAAACCCTCTTCATAGCAAACAATGTGCAGGAATGGGCACATGCTTATGGAATTAATTGGTCTTACTGTGTTCCCCATCATCCTGAAGCAGCTGGATTGATAGAACAGTGGAATGGCCTTTTGAAGACTCAACTATGGCACCAATTATGTGGCAATATCTTGCAGACCTGGGTGTTCTCCAGGAGGCTGTGTATGCTCTAAATCAGTGTTCACTCTATAGTGCAGTTTCTCTCATAGAAAGGATTCATGGGTCCAGGAATTGAGGGATGGAAATGGGAGTGACACTCTCACTATTATCCCTGGTGATCCACGAGGAAAATTTTGCCCCCTATCCCTGCACCCTTAAGCTCTGGTAGTATACAGGTTATAGCTGCAAAAGGTGGAGTGCTTCCAGCATGGAACACAATAATGATTCCATTGAACTGGAAGTTGAGTGCCACCTGACCAGTTTGGGCCCCTCATGCCTCTGAATCAGCAGGCAAAGAAGGGAGTTACTATACTGGCTGGGATGATTGATCCTGACTATCAAGGGGAAATAGGATTGCAGCTAAACTACAGAGGCAAAGAAGAATTTGCCTGGAATACAAGAGTGCTCCTAAGGAATCTCTTAGTACTCCTATGCTGTGTGATTAAAGCCAGTGGAAAACTACAACAACCCAATCCAGGCAGGACTAATAATGGCCCAGAATCATCAGGAATGAAGGTTTGGGTCACTCCACCAGCGAAAGAACCATGGCCAGCTGAGGTGCTTGGTGTGGGTAAAGGGAACATGGAATGGATAGTGGAAGAACATAGTGATAAATACAAACTTTGGCCACATGACCAGTTACTGAAATTAGGACTGTAATAGTCATGAACATTTCTTCCTTGTTTTGAGTATGTTTGTATATATACATAAAACCAATATCTTTGTTTCTTCCCTATCTTTTTCCCTTATCATATGACGTAAGTTGTATTAGTTTCATGTTGTATTATTTAAGGAGTTCAAGTTTAAGAGTGACTATTTCCCAAGGACTTGTATCGTATTCTGGAGTGTTTTAGTGCATTTCCAGTTCTATCCAGGACAGTTGAGTATTGTTAGGTGAAAAAAATTATATATGTCTGTATTAGTCAGCTGAAGGGGTGCTGATGCAAAATACAAGAAATCAGTTGGTTTTTATAAAGGGTATTTATTTGGGGTAGAAGCTTACAGTCACAAAGTCCAAAAGAGTCCAATTCAAGGTACCATAAGAAGTACTTTCTCACCCAGAGTCTGTTGCCACATGTTGATGCGAAATGGCAGGCAATGTCTGTGAGGGTTCAGTCTTCCTTCTCCTCCCAAGGCTCCATGGTCCCAGGTTCTTCCAATGTCCACTGCAGGCAGGGACAAGTCTTGTCTCTCTCCTGGGGCTCATTTCTCTCTGGGCTTAGCTGCTCTGCTCCCTCCACAAAGGCAGCTGTAAACTGTCAGGTGAATGGCTTGTCTGTCTTCCTGGGGCCTCTGCCATGGCTAATGGAGCCTTCTCTCCTTCCTCATGTATCTCATTCCCTTTGTGCTTACTTCCTGGGCTCCAGGATCCAAACTCTAACTTTGTCTACTGCCATGTCATTTTCTTTCAGTTCTCCCTCTCCCCCACCAAGGGGGCAGGGTCTCAACATCCTACTGATGAGGCCCAATCAAAGCCTTAATCATTATTTAATCAAGTAAAATTGAGACCTCTGAATCCAATCCAGTCTAATATGCCCAAAGGAATAGACCAGTTCACAAACATAATCCAATATCTATTTTGGGAATTCATAAACTATATCTAACTGGTACACTGTCTGTTATTGTTTTCATTTAGAGATTAAGTATGGTAAAAGTGATGTGTAAGGCTGCCAAGTTGACAAGGGGTGGACTGTGATGGTTAGGCTAGTGTATCAGCTCAGCCAGGTAATGGTGCCTAGTTTTTTGGTTAAGCAAACACTGGGCTAATTGTAATACAAAGGCATTTCATGGAATTGAATAATCAGTGAGTTGATTGCAGAGATGGTGATTACATCTACAATAAACTGAGGAGATTGTCCTCAGCAATGAGTGACAGATCATCTAATCAGTTGAAGACCTTAAAAGGAGAAGTGATTTCAACATTGAGGGAGAGAATTTCTGTATCTCCTTCAGCCAGCCAATGTCTTCTGGGGTCTCATCAAGGACCTTCATCTGAGTTCCTGGCTTGCATCCTGCCCTATGGTATTTGGACTTGTCCATCACCATGGTCACATAAGACAATTTTATAAAATCTCATACTATTTACAGATATGATATTTACAAGTTTCTCCTAGAAAATCTTGTTTCCTTAGAGAACCTTGACTAATACAGGTGTCTACATAAATTCAGATGGCTTTTAGAGCAGTGGCAATTGGTTGGTGAGCTCCTATATAGTAGCTCTTAAATTATGAAGAGCAGCTTCATAATAAGCAAATATTCCCGAAGGGGCTAATAGCCCTAAGGCTAATCCTAATCCCATTATTATCATGCCTACAGTACGGTTATTTTACATATGGTTGGTGAGTTGATAAATGGAGATATCAGATTTCAAATACCCTGATGTACATTGGCCTTTTACCCAAATGTTGTTTACACATGGCACATTCTGACTCAGGAATAAAGAACCTCTTTCAAATCCTACAAAATATAACTGTCTTATGGGACTTCCACCAATGAAGACATAACCCTTAGCTGCACATAAGATTTCCCAAGTAGTTCCTTGTAAAGGTTGAGTTTGCCTGAAAATTTTGTTGCCATCTAGGGTTCTGTTTAGGTTGCAGCAGAGGTTAGAAAAGGGGCCCAATTTAAAGGGTTCTTGCAAGTAGTGCAATATACAGGAAGGATATGAGTAAGACTTCCTTCAAATATTCCACTTTTTTGGCTTTTTTATATGGTAATCCCCAAATCTTGTCATCTTTAAATCTTTTGATAATATAGTAAAACAAAGCTTCATTAGGATTTAGGTTTTCATGTGTGATTGCCTGATTCCTGCCATTCTTAGATTTCTGGAAGTTATAGTAAAAGAAACCGTTAGGATATGCTCCTGCGTTTATGGTTCCTCTGTTGAGATCTTGACATATGGCCTTTTTATCTGGAATTCTATTTATAGTATAGTTAAATGTTGTTGCATTATGTCCATCTACAAATTTCCAGAATACAACTTGCTCCTTTTGCCCCGTGGCCATACAGAACGAAAGATGGGTCTCAGGAACTTACATATATAATTCCTAGTGTTCCGTTCATTTTTAATTGCTAGTGTTTGGTTCTTATGGGGAGCTAAAGCAAAACAAGGAAAGGAAATATAAGCCAGTAGTTTCCCTTCCATTGGGAGTTCAAATTCTGGATTTTGTTGGCTCTTTAGAGGGGTTAGATCTGGGAACTGATGGAAGTTTTTTTGTTTTGTTTTGTTTTTTGTTTCTAGTATAGCTATATAGGAAGAAGATTTAGTGTAGGGGTTGGGGTGACATAGTCAACATTCTTTTATTTGATCTCCCCAGGCTAGAGCTTGGGCAGTTTTTATTATAAAGTTACCTTGCCATTTCGGGGCTTGCAGATCAAAGATAGTAGTAAGGGCTATAAGGACTAAAACCAGACATATTTCCTTGTAGCAAGTCAAGTTTGTCAGGTAAAAGACAAACTTGCTGGAAAACTATGAAGAAAACAATGCATTGCAAGAAAAACAAACAAGATACAGGCATTTTCTTCTCTTTATAATACAAGTTCAAGTGCACTATAGTGTTTATATCCATAGAACCATTCTTAGGTCATTTCTCTCCTAATTCTGAATCATATTGAGTCTAGGCCATTTTATTAAGAAATTTCATTTTCTTGTCTTTTCATTGGCTTATGGTTGAATAATGACCAATTGTCTAACATACATTTTAGGAGATGACAACCTTTTTTATCAGTACTGTGCAAATTTCCCATCATGCAGATTTGACACAAACACAATTATAAAACAGAAACTCAGACACAAACCAGATTTAAGAATCAAAACCAAGTTCCTAGGAGACCAGAACCAAGAACCAAAAATGAAGTGTAAGAATCTAAGTATCTGTCTCTAAATCCTTGTGGTCTGTACCCAAACAAGTGAGCTTATTTTCCAAGTGAGCTTATGCTTCAAGTTGAGTTTTATCTCAAAGACCAACTGAACTTATGTTACAATTAAGCTTTCTCTCAAAACAGGCTTTGGCATAAGAATAGGTATCATATAAGATTACACACCTGGGAGACATCTGTTCCCAGAACTCTTTCTCTGTCTCAAAATGAAAGCACTGTCAGGGTCCACGGTGCTAGGGGAAGGAAACTTGAGTCCCATCCATGGAGCCTATAGACAAAAGAGTCTAGGCAGCCACTCAGGGCCATCGTCCAGTACTCACCATTCCGTGAGGCCATGGAGTCCTCAAGCAAAGGGGTCTCAAAGACTTGACAGATATGTGAAGGACCCATCTCCAGTGATCCCTCTTATTCCATTCACTTTGGGAAAATTCCTTACTAGTATGGGGCAAGTTGTTGTCTTAATCAATGCTTGTCTCTCTGCTTATTATTTAAGTTTCCATCCTCTGGTTGCTATAGATTTTCCTGATTCCTTGGTAAGGGGACTGACCACACTCTCCTATCCTGCCAGACTAATTGCACAAATAAATACCTGAAATTTAATTGTTCTTTCATTTTATCTAAGCCCACTGTCTATTCATCCCAGCCCTTTTTAGTTTAAACAAACAAACACCCTTCCCCCAAGCACCTGATAAACAAAAATCCAGATGGTCTTCTACCTCATCCTCTTATACCTTAAACTCCTTGACTGCTCTCCCCTTTCTCTGGCAAAATTACATCAGTGGATAAGCCCCACCATTTGCCTTATATTTGCATGATTTCAATACATAGCTGAGCACTGTTGGAGAAAATATAAAAAAGAGGCACAATGGTATTACCATAAATTCAAAATTACCTCTATACCAAATGGACAATAATCATTATCCATTGTCTGTATCTAGTCTTCTCCATATTCTCCTAAACTTGCTCTCCCTTCTTTCACTTGATAGTCTTACCTAATAACTCATTGAGAAAATAGATCCCTCTTGACAAGAGCTGAATCATGTTCCCAACATCCCTGTAAGTAATATGTACTGGGATGCAAACATCTCATCCTTCATTGCCCCATTTTATTAGAAATATACTCCCCTCTTCTTGTCAAAACCAAATCCTAAATAAAATATTTTGATTGCATCTTTGCTCACTTTTTTTGAGAGGGGGATATTATTATTCTGGTAACATGTATGCAATGTAAAGTTTCCCATTTTATCCACATTCAGCTATATAATTCAGGAGTGTTAAGTACATCCAAAAGGTTGTGCCACAACTACCACCATCCATTGCCAAAACTTTTCAATCATTTCAGAAATTCAGTACCAATTAAGCATGAACTTCCCATTTCTCATGCCAATCCAGCTATTGGGAAAGGGTATTCTAATTTCAGCCTCTATAAATTTACCTATTCCAATTATTTCATATAAATGAGATCCCAAATGATTTATACTTTTGTGTCCAGCTTATTTCATTCAACATGATGTCTTCAAGGTTCATCCATCTTGTTGCCTGCATCAGCATTTCATTTTTCAGAGCCAAATAATTTTCCATTTTATTTATCCATTTATTTGTTGATGGACATGTGTTGCTTCCACATATTATTGTTAATGCTGCTACGAATACTGGTATTCAAATATGTTTGATCTCTGCTTTCATTTCTTTTGGGTATATACTGAACACTGTGATTGATAGATCATATATTAATCCTATACTTAACTTTCTGAAGAAACAAAAAATGATTTCCACAGTGGCTGCACCATTTTACATTCGCACTAAGTAAGGATGAGTTTCCTATTTCTCCACATCCTCTCCAACACTTGATATTCTCCTCTTTTTAGTAGTAGATGTTCTAGCGGATGTGAAGTGGTATCTCACTGTGATTTTGATTTTCAATTATCTAATGGATAATGATGATGAGCATCGTTTCATGTGCTTTTTGGCCATTGGTATATCTTTGGCAAAATGTCTATTCAAGTATTATGCCCATTTTAATTGCCTTATTTATCTTTTCA
The DNA here is from genome assembly GCA_029593785.1 of Cabassous unicinctus. Taxonomy (NCBI): domain Eukaryota; kingdom Metazoa; phylum Chordata; class Mammalia; order Cingulata; family Chlamyphoridae; genus Cabassous; species Cabassous unicinctus. The sequence continues at coordinate 8,219 of JAQZBX010106867.1, forward strand.
TTTTTAGGTGTTAGGTATTAGGTATTCTAGATATTAAACCCTTATCAGATATATGGTTTCCAAATAATTTCTCCCATTCTGTAGATAATCTTTTTACTTTGCTGATAAAGTCCCTTAATACACAAAAGTTTAAACTTGATGAGGTCCTATTGTTCAATTTTTTCTTTTGTTGCTTGTGCTTTGTGTGTAAAGTCTAAGAAACTGTTGCCTAACACAAGTTCCTGAAGAGATTTCCTTACGTTTTCTTTTTTAGGAGTTTTTAAGTCCTAGTTCTCATATTTATGTCTTTGATCCATTTTGAGATTTTGAGTTAATTTTTATATATTATGTCTGATAGGGTTCCACCTTCATTCTTTTGCATATGGATATCCAGTTTCCCCAGCACCATTTGTTGAAGAGACTATTCTTTCACCATTTGGTGGACTTGGCACCCTTGTCAAACATCAATTGACCATAGATATAAGGGCTTTCTTCTGAAGTCTCAATTCAGTTTCATTGGTCTATATGTCTGTTCTTGTGCTAAGACCATGCTGTATTGATTGCAATTGTTTTGTAATTTTAAAATTGGGAACTTTGAGTCTTCCAGTTTCATTCTTTTTGGAATTATTTTGGGTATTCAGGTCCTTTATTATTCCATATGAATTTGATTATTGGATTTCCATTTCTGCAAAGAAGGCTGTTGGAAATTTTCTTGGGATTGTGCTGAATCTGTAAATTACTTTGGATAGAATTGACATTTCAACAACGTGTAGTATTCCAAATACATGAACATGTAATGTCCTTCCATTTATTTAGACCTTCTATAATTTCTTTCTGTAAAATTTTCTGTGAACAAGTCCTTTGCATCCTTGTTTATGTATATTCCTGGATGTTTTATTCTTTTTGTTGCTATTATTACTTTTTCTTGATTTCATTTTCAGATTGTTCATTATTCATTTACAGAAACACCACTGATTTTTACATGTCATTTGGTAACACTCCACATTCTTGAATTCGTTTATTAGCTCTGGTAGGTTTGCTGAGAATTTTTCAGGATTTTCTATATATAGGATCAAGTCCTCTGTATATAGCAAAATTTTTATCTCTTCCTTTCCAATTTGGAGGGCTTTTTTCTTGCCTAATTGCTCTGGCTGGAACTTTCATTACAATGTTGCATAATAGTGGTAATAGTGGGCACCCTTGTCTTTTCCCTGACTTAGAAGAAAAGTTGTTGTATTTCATCATTGTGTATAATGTTGCAGTGAGTTTCCTTTATATGCCTTTTGTTGCATTGTTTTAGTTTTCTGAAGCTACTGAAATGCACCTACTGTAAAATGGCTTGGATTTGAACAAAGAGAATTATTAGTTTACAAGTTTTGAGGCTGAGAAAAATGACCAAATGATGACTCCATCAGGTAATACTTTCTCCCCAAAGATCCAGCTGCTGGTGATCCTGAACTTTTCTGTCACATGGCAAGGCACATGGCAGCCTCTGCTGATCTCTCCCTTCTCCTCAGTATTTCATTGTTTTCAGCTTCCTGCTTCCATTCCTTTCTCTCCTCTCTCCATATTCATCCTGTTTATACAAGACTTCAGCAAGAGGAAAGAGGATTAAGAGCTACTCTGGGCTATACCTTAAAAGAAGTAGCCTAATAAAAAAGTCCTACTTACAATAGGGTTATTCCCACAGGAATGGACTAGCTTTAAGAAAATGATTTTCTGGGGTACATACATCTTCAAACCATCACACTCCACCCTCTGGACCCCAAAAGGACATGTTCTTTCCATATACAAAACACATTCATTCTATCACAATATCCAAAAGCCTTAATTCAATTCAGCACAATATTACATACAAAATCATTTATAGGTGTGGTCTGTCCTGGGACACAATTCCTCTCTGGTTGTGGACCTGTGACATCTAGAGAACAAGTTATCTATATCCAATATACAATAGAGGGGCAGTCACAGGATAAATGTTTTCATTGTCATAAGGAGAAATTTGAAGGAAAAGATGGTTCATGGGTCCCAAACAGTTCTGAAACCTTGCAGGGCATATTCCATTTTATTTCAAGGTCTGAGAGTCATCAATTAAATGATACCTTGTCCTTGGGGCCTGATGAAATGGGAGTCCCACCTTTTCCAAGAGCTTTGTGCAGTAGCCATGTGTATTAGTCAGGGTTCTCTCGGGAATCAGAATCAACAGGATATATCTGTCAATAATATGAGATTTTAAAAGAGTCTCTCACGCAACCGTAGGGATGCACAAGTCCAGGCTCCACAGGCAGGCTGCAAACCAGTGGCTCCGATGAAAGTCGTTGATGAGTTTCTGGGAGAAGTTGCCTGTCCAACGATGAGCTGGGAAATTCTCTCTGAATGTTGAAATCACTTCCCCTTTTAAGTCATTCAACTGATTGGATAAAAGCGCCACCCATTGATGATGTAATCTCCCTGATTGATGCAGATGTAATCAGCCATCCACGCAGTAAACTCACTGGTGATTGAAGTCCATA
>JAQZBX010106868.1:0-10708 GCA_029593785.1 Cabassous unicinctus
TGGTTAGCATCAACGTTGGAGGTAAGCCAATCTCCTTTTCAATTAACACAGAGGCCACATATTCAGTCCTCCTAAAATATTTAGAACCTTTATCCACTTCCTCAATCTCTATTGTGGAGGTTAACAGCATCCCCTCTTCTCCTTTAATCACCAAATCAGTTATATGTTCATTAGAAAATTTGACATCTTTTCATCAGTTCCTTGTAATCCCTACTTGCCCTTCACCTCTTCAAGGCCGTGACATATTGTCCAAACTCCACTCCTCCATTCCCTTTCTCTCCTGTCCTCTCAGAACAACTTCCTTCTCCTTTTTGTCCACCACACCCATACCTTCCCCATTTCCTTCTGATATCCCTCCCATATTGCAGACAGAAGTATGTCTCCAGGTCTGGGACACTAGTTCCTTTTCAGGAGCAACACACCACACCCCTGTCAGAATAATCTTAAGAAAACCTCCTTTTTCACAAACATTTCTCAGTATCCTTTTCCATTAGCGACCAAGAAGGCCTAAAACCCACTATCAACAAACTCCATGCTGCAGGCCTCCTATGAAATGTACCTAACTATTTAGCTTAGGAGCACAATCTGAACAAGTATAAAACCAAGAAAAAAAAAACAAAAAATTTCTTTACCTTTCTCTTTCGAAATATCCTCTGTCAAACCAAAATAATATCTGATACTTTCAAACCCCACTACTACTCACCCTTATGTATTAATGTAGTTTATGACAGAATCCAAATATTCAGTTTCCCCAATTGCCCACATTCTTATTTCATTCTCTCCGAACCCTTGATATCATTAACACTGACTGGCACGAGTTTCTATTTTCTATGTGGTAACATCGCCTATCTGATACTTCCTGTAGTATAGACAAAAACTTGCACTATAGTCTCTATCACCTCAAATGCCACAATCCTGAAACCCCAGAATATGGCCTCCTCTGGACAAATACCTAATCTTGGTTCTTTTCTTGAAACCTCACTTCAGGATCCACAACCAAGTGAACAAAAAAGGAGACATTTCTTAGGAAACCTAGAATTTGGATATCACGCCCATGACAATCTAACCTTAGAAAAACCTGGCACAGGACACACCATCTTCTGCAGTCTGTTCTGATTTGCAGGTATTCCAATGTTAAAAAGCGCAATCCTATATATCTTCTTCCAATTACAGTTATCCTGGAATGCAACCATACAGGCCATAAACAATCAACAACTATAAATTAATAGTTTAGCCTCAGTTATCATACAAAATAGGAGAGCATTGGATTTCCTCACCACTGTCTCAGGAGGCATTTGTGCAATCAAATATAAAACCTGTTGCTTCTATATTAAAAGAATGGAACAAGTAGAAGAAAATCTCAAAATTAAAAAAACAAACAAACATAAAAATCCTCCAGAGGGCCTGAAATAACAGCTACAGAAATCAATCATGGCTATACCCATTTCTTTCTTATTTCTCCTCACCCCTGAAATCAATGCTTTTATCCCTCATAACACCACTACTGATATTATTGCTGCTGCTTCTCTTTAATCCTTGTCTCTTACAGCTCCTTGTCTAATTAATAAGCCAAATCATACAATCAACAACTCAGAAATATGTGAACAGCATCTTTCTGCTGCATGAACACTAATGCCAACCTCTTCAGAGTTGCAACATCTACTTTACAGCTGAATGGACTCACCCAGGACAACTAACAAGGAGATGATGATGGACAACGACCATCCCAAGGAACAGAGAGAGTCTGAAACTGCAAGCAAGATAGTCTTATCCATCTTCCCCATGGGATATATGCCCCCTCTCAATTAGAGGTAGAGTGGACATCACCATCCCAGTATCCTCAGGATTGGGGAAAGAACTATGGACTAGGTTGGACTTACTGGTATTTTACCATAGACATATTATGGTTCTAGTAATGGGAGAAATTACAACATTGATGTGGAGCCAGTGGCCAGTGGAGGCTCTGGGGGCAAGGAGAGGGAAAAAAATTTGTAATGTTGAGGCTTTTTCAGGATTTGTGAATCATCCTGAATGACACTGCAATGACAGATATAGGCCATTTTATTTCATCACATAACATACAGAACGGTGTGGAGCATATAGACAACATCATGAACTATGGTCCATGCGTAGTGGCAAAGTACCAGTTGTGTTTATCAATTGCAATGAATATGCCACACTAATGAAGGATGTTTATGTGGATGGTGTGGGATGTGTGGGAAGTGGGGCATATGGGAATACCTATAGTTTTTGTGTAACATTTATGTAACTTAAATGTCTTCTAAAAAATTAAAAAACAAACAAACAAAACAAAATAAAAACAGGAGGGCAGGATGGAAGGGAACTTCTCACTGCCCCTTGACAGCAGGATGTAACTAGATGGAGTCAATGCCCAAATCCCCTCACCCTTCCATCCAGCCCAGCACCTTATACTCCTACTTAGGTCCCTTACCATATGTGTGTGTATATATATACCAAAATTTAGGAATATTAGAGGATTCTCCCTTACAAGGTTTATAATGATTAACTGATCACAAGGTTTACAATGGTTAACAAACAGTGACTTGTTTCCTGTATAGAACAGCCCCTCATCCAGAGCCTACATGATTGGTTGAACAAGCTATAGCCTACATGCTTAGATATAGCACATTACCTCACAAGAATAGACAAAGGAGCCACATGGCACCACCAGCCCCACTCACATCCCTAGAATTCACTACCCCTAGCCCACCACCCCCTCAGCATACAAGAGAAAAAATTTGCCTCTAAAGTTCCCTATTGTCCTTCAGGTCTTAACCAAGCTCCAACCCCCTCCCACTGACTAAGCATTTTCCTGCCTATAAATGTACTGTATAAATTCATGACTGCTTCTGCCAGGGGTGGGCTGAATTCTATACTTCAGACCCCCTTCAGTGGGAGAGCTTCCCAATAAACTTTCCACCTACAATCATTGGTCTCCTCATCTCAATGAGCACCGTTTTTCTCTAACAAAATGTATTTGGGTTGAACTGACATCTTCAAAATGTTTAGCCTTCCAATCTGTGAACACTGAAATCCTCTCATTTATTTAGATCTTCTTTGATTTCTTTTAGTAATGTTTTGTAATTTTCTCTATAAAAGTCTGTTACATGAGGAGGCAGACACCTGAAGGCTCAGTCCAACATGCCCACCAAATCTGATGTTTTGAGTCAAGATAAACTGTGTAAAAGGCTGTCCCAGAAATTTAAGGATCAGGGTAAACTGGACACACTCAAGATCCAACTCAGAAACCGCTGATTCATCAATTGATGTGCCTTGTTTTGAGTGGAAAACTGCAACCACAATCCATTCCAGTGAAAGGGAGTGGCCTATTAATAGGTGCTTCCAAATGTCTAGTGGCAGATCACATACAAAAATATGGCTATGAGTTTCCATTTTCTGTTTTCTTTCCGGAAAGTGCTTTGGCAAAAGAAGAGGTGTTTACTATGCAAGATCTATTATAATTCATTAAAGGCAATCCCAAATCCAATGTCGACAAATCACTGGTTTCACAATTAAATAAAGAAAACCAAAAAGGTTTTCTTATTCAGTTTTTAAAAGAGTTGGCAGAATATTATCAGGGTAAAGAAAGTTGTGATATGGAAACTCAGACAAGTTCACCATTTCCTAGCAGAGACTCTTGCTGAGAAGATTCAGCTTATTGATGATTTGTTTACATATTCCTATCCTTAGCATGGTAAGTTAGAATCTTTAGAAGGAAAGTTAAATGAATATAAGAGAGAAATACAACAACAATTTTGGTCAGAAATGGCTCAGAAGTTGCAATATTTTAAAGACATGGAAATAGCAAAAATTAAAATGGAAGACAAAAGAAAGTCTGAGAAGAAATTAGCTGAGTTCCAGAATGAATTTGAGAGAGCTTGCTTAGCAAAATTGGAATCCCTTACTTGTCAGGAAAAGAATATCCTTGAAAGACTTCAAAAGCACCAGGAGATTGAAACAAAAGAAATTAATGCCCAAAGGCAAATGCTCCTAAAAGATAAGGGCTTGCTAAGAAGCAGAGAGGCTGATTTAAAGCAAAGAATTGAAGCTTTTGAATTAGACCAGAGTCTACAAAAAAGAAAAATGAGAAGTGTGGCTAATACACTTAGGAAGCAGGAGCTGAACTTAGAGAGTCTGAGAGTCTGGAGGAGACCTTTGACCAAAAGCTCAAGAATGAACTTCTAAATTATCAACTTGAACTAAAGGAAGAATACATCAATAGAACTAAGATGAAGTTGAAGGAAAGAATGAAGAAAAATCTATGCATTTGCAGGAAGAGTTCTCATTTGGTAATTTGAAAAAGGGAGAACTCAGTCAATATATAATTCTGTGAAAGTACTTGACCTTGATTTAGAGTCTTTCAAAGTCCAGTCTTTGGCAATAACAAAACAAAACCACTTGCTGAATGAACAACTTAAAGAAATGCATGAATATTCACAACTAAAAGAAGAGAAACTGGAGCTCCAGGCATAAAATAAATTGCTTAAACAGAAATTGGAAGAGAGTAGAAGTGAACCACATAACCCAGCCATCTCCTGAGCTTGTGGTTTTTTAGAAAGAGTTAAAGAAAACAGAAACTGCTATTGCTCTTGAGCATAAGGAGCTTGAAACCCACAAATAAGCTCTTGAAAAACAGCTGCAAAGTGAAATTGAACATTCTGCACAGCTGAAGGTCCAGTTATTCGATTATGAAAGTTGTGTAAAATGGTTAAATATGTGGACTGCCATATTTGGAGCTGAAACTGAAACAAACCCTGACAGCTCTTGGGAATGAAGTGTATTACCATCACAAGCAGTCTCTGCTTGAACGTTCTGTCAGTGGATTAATAGGTGACAAGATGGTGCCTCACAATGATGATATAAGTGATGATTTCCTGAAGAATCCTTTTTAACAGAAAAAGGTGATGGCTGGCATAGTTAAACCAAAGACCACGAGTTATCCCCATCGAAAGACTGAAGGTAGTTCCAACTATTCTGACATTGAGTTAGTAGCGAATACTAAGGCACGAGTAAAATAGCTGGACCAAGAGGCCAAGTGCTTGGAAAATGCTTTCAGAAATTATCATCGAGACTTATTCAGAACACAGCTGGGAGCCCACCACTAGCCCAGAGTCCACCACCCCTGTATTTGTTGGGATCTCTAAAAAACATCACCTCTAGTACCCCAGAAAGAGGTATTTTGTCCTAGAATAGAATTTTCTCTGAGCAGACTCAAGTGAGCATCCTTAAAGAGGAACGGAGGAAAGCACTGGAAGCGCTGACTGGCAGCTCAGCTTCCTGGTGAAGGAGAGGCACTTCCCCCAGGTGTGTCTCCTTCACTCCACTTCTAAAGCAAAAAGAAGCCTTGATAGTGAAATGCTTCTGGAAGGTTTGGGCAGATCACTTGTGGCATCCCCCATCCTTGTCCGACAGGATGCCCCAGCCTTCACCTGCTGAGTCTAAGCATAGCCTCTCCATCCCTTCCAGCAACTCCAGAGCTGCTGGCACGTCTTTACCGAAAACAAACTGAACTTCAAGGAAAAAATTAATTTTCAAATTTGGGTAGGCAACATTTTGAGGATAATGAGGAACTCAAATCATCTTTTGAATATGCATGGGACATGCTGACGAGAAGTAAAGAAAAGCTGCACCCTCCTGGTGACATGCCTCTTGTGGAAGCTCCCAGAGCTGCCTTGTCTCCCAGACCTGTCCTATATCACTACCTAAACATAGATCAGAAACCAATTGGAGACCAGAGGAAAGAAGACAAATTATGGGAATAGCACCTGAAGGAACGAAGGCAGAGAGAAGAAAGGTAAGGATATGAACATCAGGAAGCTTTAGAAAGGTAAAGAAGGGAACTAGAAAAACTGGATCAGCAAAGGAGGATGATTGAAGATTGAAATGGAGAAAGAATTCGAAATGAATATTCAAGAATTGGAAGACAAATCTGCTTGTGGTGAAAATCCTTTAGAAAAGTACATCCAAAAAAAAATAAAAATACATCCGGTTCATTCAGCAGGAGAGAGCTCAGGACTCACAGATAAGAGCTCAAAAATGAAATGCAATGACAGATATAGGCCATTTTATATCATCACATAACATGCAGAACTGTGTGGGAGAGAGTGTAGACTACAATGTGAACATGATCCATGCTTAATGGCAAAGTCCCAGAATGTATTTATCAACTTCAATGAATGTGCCACAATAATGAAGGATATTTATGTGGGAGGGGGTGGGAGGTGTGGGGAGTGGGGCATATGGGAATCCTTACATTTTTTATGTAACATTTATGTAATCTAAGTATCTTTAAAAAAAAAGAAAAGATAGTCACCAGAGAGAGATCACTATCCGACATACTGCCACCCTGCGGCAAAGATGAAAGTTTCATTGGCCTTTCTCAGGAAGAACCAGATGATATTTGGTGATAAGGTTTGCTGTCCAGCTTATTACTCACATAGAACAATGAGAAGTTACAGGAGGCGTAGGTCTTTACTTTCTCTGTCATAATACAAAATTCTTAATAAAGATTATGTGTAACTCTGCCTCCCCAAAATAATATCCATTAAATCCTAGGTTAGAATTTTTTGCAGATAATTGATTCTTTTAGTTGCTATTGTGAATGGATATTTTTTTCTTCATTTCTTTTCACTTTACTAGTATTTTGGTGAGGATTTTTACATCTATATTCATAAGAGATGTTGGTTTTTAATTTTCTCTTTTTTGTGATATTTTTACATTTTGGTTTAAGGTGATGTGGTTCTCGTAGAATGAGTTAGGGTTTGTTTTCTCCCATTCAATGTTGAAGAAGAGTTTGAGCATGACTCGTGTTAATTTTTGGATTGCTTGGTAAATAAACCTGTGAAGGGCAGCAGATGTGGCTCAATCAATTGGGCTCCTGTCTAACATATGGGAGGCCATCGTTGGATTCCTGGGACCTCCTGGTGAAGGCAAGCTTGCCCAGGCAGCAGAGTGCTGATGGCCCACATAGCAAGATGACACAACAAAGGGACACCCAGAGGAGAGACAGTGAGAATTGCAGCAGACCCAGAAAATAAGGTGGCTTACATAATTGAGTGCATCTCTCCCACATTGGAAATCTCAGGATCTCAGTTCCAAGTGCCTCCTAAAGAGAAAGGCAAGAAGAAAAGACAAGCAGACACAGAAGAACACATGGCGAATGGACACAGAGAGCAGACAGTGAGGGCAAACAACAAGGGGGCAGGAATTAAAAGAAAAACCTATGAAGCATTCTGGTCCTGGACTTTACTGAGAGGTTTTTGATATTGATTCAATATCTTAAATAGTTTTGATCTGTTGAGATCTAATTTTTCTTGAGTCATATTAGGTAGTTCATACATTTCTATGAATTTGATCATTTTTTTTTCTAAATTATCTAACTTATTGGCATACAATTATTCATAGTATCCTCTTATAATCCTCTGTTTCTGTGGGATCTGTAGTAATATCTCTCTGCTCTTTACTGATTTGGATATTCATATCTTTCTCTTTTTTTTCTTTGTCAGCATAGCTAAAGTTTTGTTGATTTTATTGATCTTTTCAAGGAGCCAATTTTTGGTTTTGTGGGTACTTTCTATTGTCTTTGCTTTTTGTTTATGCTGTTCTCTATTTCATATATCTCAGCTCTAATCTTTGTTATTTCCTTCCTTCTGCTTGCTTGGGTTTAGTTTGCTCTTCTTTTTCTAGTTCTTCCAGTTTTGAGCTTAAGTCTCCGATTTGAAATCTTTCTTCTTTGATGTATTAATTTAGAGATATAAATTTCCCTCTCAGCAATGTTTTTGCTGCAAACCATAAAATTTGTTATGTTGTATTTCTGTTTCCATTCTCCTCAAAGATACTATCTAACTACCTCTCTGATTTTTTACTTTGATCCCTTGATTGTTTAGGGGTTAGAGTTTTGTTTAATTTCCACATAGCTTTGGATTTTCAATTCCTCCCTCTCTTATTGATTTCTACGTACATTCTATTGTGATCAGAGTAGATATATTATAAAATTTTAATATTTCTTTTAATTTATTGAGTCTTACCTAACATATGGTCTATTCTGGAGAATGATCCTTGAGCCTCAAGGAAGTATATGCATCCTGTTGATGTTCACTGAAGTGTTCTATATGCATCTGTTAGGTCTAGTTGGCTTAGAGTATGGTTCAAATCTTCTATCTCCTTATTCATCTTCTGTATAGATAATCTATCCATTATTGAAAGTGGTATATATTTCCCCCCACCCCGTGATGGCTCCCTCGTCTATTTGTTCACTGTTTGCATGTGTTTTCTGTTCATTTTTTGTTTTTGTTTTGCTCTTTTTCTGCTCATTTCCTGTTTTTTCTTTAGTAGGCACTGGGATCTGAAGCTGGGACTGCCTGAGGCAATTCCACTCCCTTCATGCTGTTTCGATTCACTGTCTAGTATCATTTTGTTTCAGTCTGAAGAACTCCAGTTAGCACATTTGTAGGATAGTTTCAAAGGTGATGAACTTACTTTACTTTTGTTTAGCAGGGGATGATTTAGTACCTCTCTCATTTTTGAAAGTCTTCACTTGACATAAAATTCTTTGTTGGCAATTGTTTTCCACCAGCACTTAAAGTATTCTATCCCACTGCCTTCTTATCTTCAAGAAAACTGCTCCAGATGAGAAATGGTCACTTAAACTTATTAGGATTCCCTTGTATGTAATATAATGTTTTTCTTTTTCAGCTTTCAAAACTCTCTCTTTGCCTTTCATTGGACTATTTTATTACTGTAAGTCTGGCTGTAATTCTCCAGCTGACTTTATCTTGTTTGGAGTTTGTTGGGATTCCTGAATGTTCATATTCATGCTTTTCATTACATTTGGGAAGTTTATGCCATTTTTCTTTAAATAATCCTCCCGGCCCTTTTGACAATTTCTTCTAGTTCTTATCTCTCACAATTGTTATTTTGGTATGCTTGATTGTGTTCCACAGATCTCTTAGGATTCTGCTCACTTTAGTATATACATATATTTCTGCTCCTCACTTTGAATCATTTTAATTGTCCTATTATTTAGGTCACTGACTTCTTCTGACAGCTCCAATCTGTTCCTGAAACCCTCTACAGGATTTTTCGTTTCAGTTATTTAATGTTCAACTCTTATATTTCTTTTCAGTTCCTATTGAGAATCTCAAAGACATTCAATTATTATTCATGGATTCTTTACCTGTTATAATTCAGGGTTTTTTTTTTTTCTGTGTTTTCTATTATCTCCTTGAGCATATTGAGGATTTTTTTTTCTTTAATTATTTGACTGGTATGTCCAAATTCTGGCCCTTTACATTGCTGGTGTCTGGATTTTTGTCTTATTCTTTTAGATAAGTCATTGTACCCTGTTTCTCTGTTTGTCTTCTTTTTTAAAAATGCTTTATTTTCTATTGTAAAGCTTTAGATTACATAAATGTTACATAAAAATATAAGAGATCCCATATATACCACCCATCCCCCCTCCTACACTTTCCTTCATTAACAACATGTTTCATTAGTGTGGTACATTTGTTACAACTGATAAACACATATCGAAGCATTGCTACTAACCATGGAATACAGTTTACATTATAGTTTACACACTGCCCTGCATGATTTTATAGGTTTGGACATAATGTATAGTTTCCTGTATCTGTCATTGCAATGTCATGCAGGAGAATACCAATGTCCCAAAAATGCCCCCATGTTACAACTATTCTAACATCTCCCTACACTCAGATCCTCTGGTGGACACTGCCTTTATGTCAATGATACAAGTTCATCCATTGCTAGAATAATAATAAGTCCATAATAGTATAATAACTCTAGTCTATTGTTCCTTCCCCAATTTTGAGGATTTTGGGATGGTGATGTCCACTTTGTTTCTAATTGAGAGGGAGCTTAGATCATTTGGGGCAGATGGATGGAATTGTCTTATTACAGTTGCAGACACTCTCTGTTCCTTGGGATGGGGATTGTCCATCATCATCAGTTGGTTAGTTGTCCTGGGTGAGTCCAATGAACTGTGTTGCAACTCTGTTGAGATTCAGGTTTCAACCAGCATATGAACAGACCAAAGATTTAAGTCTCTGGGGCAGATGTTTAATGAGTTTAGTGCTAATTACAGAGGGCAGAAGAGCCACATGTGGGGTAGTTAAAAAAAGAATCTAACTCTGTTAAATTGGGGAGCATATATTACAAAGTAAGGCCCACTGACAGGGTGCTGAATTCCTAGGATTGTCCACCCTGCTTATAGTGTCTAGATTTCTCTAGAGCCCTCAGAAACCCTCCTGTTTGAGGAACTGTTTACTGTGGCAGTCAATAAGATCCTCCTGAGATGTGCACAAGCTTAACATTTGGAATGACCTCCTGACTCACTTTATTTTTTTTTTAATTTTTATTGTGAGTGAAAATCAAATTTTTCACAATACATACAAATATTTGTAAAATGATATATAAATATATATGCATATATGTGCATTTGTTTACATAAATGTTATTTTTTTTATATATATGTAGTTTTAAAGGTGCTAAGATTACCTAAATATTACTCGGAAATTACAGGGATTCCCATGTTCCCCACCTCCCACACCTCCAACATTCTTCATTACCTGACTCACTTTAAAATCTCTTAGCCATAAAAACTCATTTGTATTTAATATTTCCCCCTTTTTGCAAGCGTATCACTAGTTGGTGCTTGGTAATAATCCCT
>JAQZBX010106869.1:0-10707 GCA_029593785.1 Cabassous unicinctus
ATGACCTTTTAAGATTGTGGAGTGTCTATATCCTGTAGCCAGTTGCAGTTTTTTTTTTTCTTTCTAAGATATAATTTTGTATTTCCTGATCCTTATTTACAGTCTCTGTAAATATTGTCTTGTAGTATCAGTATATTTTGGGGAGTTTCAAAAACGGTATAATCAATATAAGTAATTGAAAAGTGGAAAGGAAAGAATTTAATAAAGGAATAAAAATCTTTGGAGTTGAGCCAAAGAGTGCAGAGACATGTCCAGGGGCCTGGGTGGATATGGATGTGGGAGGACACATAGACCAGTGAATTAACCAGAATATAAACCTTCCCAGAGATTTCAGATTATCATTAATTCATAATGAGAGCAGAGGAATTTCTATGAAAAATGTGAGAATATATGAAGACATCATTCCCTGAAGACATCAGCTCTAATTATAATAAAAGTATATCTAGTTATTCATCACTAAGTGCAGCAATATGAGTACTTCAGTAAATGTATAATATGAATATATTCAAATGTAGTCATAAACATATAGATGAGAGTTTAACCATTTGTATACAAGGTTGCACAAGAATTCTATTTAGTAATTTATTTGGAAACATTTTAAGATATATTAGCTAAAAATAAGGCATTTTCTACTTATAAATCTCTCCATTAAAAAAATGGACTGACACCAAGAATTATTTTCAGTTTCATTCAATACTAAAAGTGGACTTTAGATGAACCAGTTTTTCTCAAATATTTCTTTCATAGCCTCTTTTACACCTTTGTTCTTCAAACTGTAGATAATGGGATTAAGCATGGGAATCACAATAGTGTAAAATATAGACAATATCATATTATCTGAAGCATAGCTGGAACTGGGCATCATATTCATGAAGAGGATTGTCCCATGGTAAATCGACACTTCAGTTATGTGAGAGCCACAGGTGGAAAAGCTTTTCTCCTCTCTTCAGCAGAACAGATCTTTAGAATGGCCATCAGAATGAAAGCATAGGAGATCAGGACACTGCATATAGTAATTACCTCAACAGAGCCCATAACGTAGAAAATTAGAAGGAGGTTGATGTGAATGTCAGAAGAAGAAATAGCAAGGAGTGGAGACATGTCACAAAACACATGTCTAATTTAGTTGGATGCAGAGAAGGAAAGGCTAAAAGTGACCACAGTGTGTAAAGTACCATGCAAAAAACCGCCAACATAGGAAGCCATGATGAGCGGCATATAGGCTCGGGATGACATGTTAACTGAATAGAGCAGTGGGTTGTAGATTGCAACATCGTAATCATAAGCCATTGCAGCCAAAATAAAGCATTCTGTTCTTCCTAATGAAGTAATGAGAAAAATCTGTGCTGCACATCCAAAAAATAAAATATCTCTATTTCCACCCAGGAAATTGGCCAACATTTTTGGGGTGACAACTGAGGAATAACAGGCATCCAAGAATGACAACACACTCAGAAAATAGCACATGCGGTTTTCAAAATGGGCATCCTCAATGACCAATAAAACCAGTCCCAAATTTCCAATTAGAGGAAAAAGATAGGCTGCTAGAAATAATAAAAAAAGGAAGACCTCCAGCTCAATATTATCTGTGAAGCCCATTAGTATAAACATGGTGACTTCAGTCACATTCTTCCACGGAATCCTGTAGGTATCCAAATCTGATGGTAACTCTGACATCTCAGTTTATATACGTAGGTATATAAGAAGATCTGCTGAAATAGTTCACAGAATTATACCCCCATACCAACTTCTTAAAAGGACATATGGTAACAGGCAGTGAATGGATAGATCTTGATGAAGAAATTGGGCCCAAGGAGATGTAGTTCCCTGTTCTAATAATAAGAAGACATGGTTTCTTTCATTTCTTGCCATAATTTGCCATGTTAAAACAGAAAACAAATTAATCCAGTAGATTGTTTTCTGTTAAATATTAAACTTCCTTTCCTCGTATTATATATTCTTAAAATTCATAAAAATAATGAATAGTCCTTGTATATATGAGGTAAAGCATTCCCTGTTATAAAAACAACATGACAAAACTCACAGTTATTTATAGAACCAGGATTCAAGTTCATATTTCTCTGACTCTACACTATAAGCCATTTCCTCTGAACCATATTATAATACCATTGCAACATCTCAAAATTCTGGAATCATTGTCTAGAAAAAATACAAAATAACCTTGTAAGCTATTTTTAACATTTATAATACAATCAAGCTTACAAAAAGCACACAAATAAACATGAACTTAAAAATAAACCAATTGAAGTGGGTTCTAGATCATTTAGCTAACTAGTAAAATAATTATTATAATTCAATCAGAAAAAAAAATGTTTGTACTCAAACTGGCATATACTCAATGACTGGTTATAATCTAATTTTCTATCCATTTATTAAACTGTCTTATTTTTACTTACCTCATTCTGACTATCACCTTCCATCAAGAAAGTTAAAACAAATTTCTCATTGTATTTCTATTTACCTAAACATACGTAGAGTAATTCCTATTTAGGCTTTTATATTCCCTGGAAAGTCTAGGCATGCAGTTTAATTTTTTAATACAGCCCTGAGTTAACTAGAATCAACTATATCAAATTTAAATATTGAAGCATGTTATTTCAATGTATTAAACCATGTAGTTTGAGAGTCAGGATTATAGCTTCTAAAATATTTTTAGTAATAAAAAAACAGTTCTTCTTATCTATGGAAGAGAATTGTCAACTCAAAGTATACTCTGAATATTATGCATTCAGATTATTTTATTAGCTTCTCGAGTTATTCTTGATGCCCACAAGGAATGCCCCAGGGAGAAAGCACACTAACTCTTTTCTGGGACATAAAATCACATATTGTTTGTTTGTTTGTTTATTTACTTATTCATTTATTTGTGGATTTTCTGTAGAAAACATGTGAATGGTTTGGGAATAATGGGCTCCATGACAGAAAAGTAAAACTTAATGGAACTTTAATCTCTGGTAAAGAAATGATCACTCTGTGGAAATTATATCGAAATAGAACTGGAAATCAAATCTAATGTTAAATGACATAATCCTTGCCCTGATATTAATCAACTAAAGTGATACAGGTAATAACATAAATCCCCTGAAATCAAGTTTCCTCTTCCTGAGTACTGAAACTGCTTAAAATTCTCAGAATCCAGTAAAATGTGTATAATGAAAGCATTACATATGGCAGAATTTATAATTGATTAATATAAATTAGTTATTTGTCCTTTAAAATTTAGATACATACACTTCTAATGGAATGAGAGATAAATTTAAACTGAATGTGTTACAAAGGAGAGATATTAATAAAATATGAATACAAAATTATTATGTAAACTCAGGGATAGGGAATATTAAGAGGAGCAATATGGCAGTATGTAGTTAACTGTAATATGTTATATGATAGAACATTAGAATTTTAGAGATCTGGCAGAGTTAAAGTTCAGACTTTTTGAATAGTATACAATGTTTTCAAGTTCTGGGTTTTTCATGTAATAATCTAGAGACTACTAATTTGTTATATATATATATAAGTAACTCTAGGAAACATGTTAAAAATAGATGTATTCCCTGGGCTCATAGGCAAATATTTTTAAGTTAGATAGGGATTTCAGGTCATCAAATTTGAATTAGAAGGAAAGCAGGAAGGAAAGAAGGAAGGAAGGAAGGGAGGGAATACTGGTAGGCAGACCACTTGTATACAGTCAATCCATTAATTAACTGCAATCCCAAATATTCCTACAGTTTAGAGCAACCCCAACTAAAATTAAGAAAGCATTTTGGCTTCAATTGAGAAACGATTTTTACAAATGAAAGGATAATGCAAAGGAACTAAAATAGTTACAACAATTTAGAAAATGAATTAATTTGGAAGAAAGATAATCTGATTATAGAACTTAGCATAAAACTAAAAATATGCAGGAGAATGTATTACTGGTGACAAGTTAAAAATCTAGTTCAATGGAATTGAACAGGGTGTGCCAAAATAGATTCACTAAAACATAGTTAATTGACTTTCAACAAAGATGCCAAATGTATTAGTCTGCCATAGGAATGCTGATGCAAAGTACCAGAAATCTGTTGGCTTTTATAAAGGGCATTTATTTTATATAAATCCTTATATTTATAAGGCCCTAAAGAGTCCAACTCAAGGTTGCATTCTCACCAAAGCCAGTTGCCACATGTCGAAGCAAGATGGTTTCTATTCTCTGTCTAGTCTTTCCTTCCTGAGCTTCCTCTTCTTCTTGAGGCTGCATGGTCCAGCTTTTTCCCAAACTCAGCTATAAGTTGGCATAGGGCTTGCCTCTCAGGGATTCCTCTTTCCCTTGGCATAGGTCTTGGGTCTTTCTGGGCTTTCTATATCAGCTAGAAACTATCAGCTGAATGGCTCACTGTCCCTGGGGCCCCAGGATCAAAAATGACAGAGTTCTCTCTTTTTTCCTGTGTGTCTTCTTGAGTGAGAGTCTACTTATATCAGCCCACCAAGGGGACAGGGACTCAACATGAGACATGCCTTACAGATATGGTCAAATCAAAAGCCCTAAATTGATTATATAAAGTAAACTTAAACAAAGGCCCATTTACTGAATCCAATATTATATTGGATTCCAGTAGCGTAGATTAGTTTACAAACAAAATATTTATCATTTTGAAATTCACATAAATATTCTCAAACTATCACATCAGGGAAGATCCATGAAGGAAGAATAGTCTTTTGAAATAATGGGACTAAAATAACTAAACAGCCTTTTGCCACACACATACACACACAATACATTGATCAACACTATGCACCATATTTAAAGTTGTCTTAATATGAACATTAGAAATTATTGAAAAACATGCTTTAAAATGTCTATAGAAAACGTAGAACAGCATATGCATAAACAGGAGTTAGCCAATGTTTATAAAATATAAGACAAAATTCATGAACTAGAACAGAAAAAGTTGATATACTGTACTTCATCACAGTTAAAATTTTATGCTTTGTTAAAGACAATCCTGAGAGAGCGTGGAAATAAGTCAATGACTTGGAGAAAATATTTGCTAAAAATGTGTCTAATAAAGTACATTTATCTGGAAAGTAATGAACTGAAATCTCAATAAATGCAGAAAAATAAAATAAAATCAATTAAAAATCTGCACAACTTTTACCTGACATTTCTTAAAAGAAGATACACAAATGGCAACTAACCCTATGAGAAGATGACAGCATCATTTGTCATTAGAGTAACACAGTTTAAATCCACCGTGAGCTCCCTTATTTGAAACTTTCTTTATAATATTTCTGTTCTATTTAACTGACATTCTTATTATCTATTGTAATAGTGAAACATTAAATTCCTTCCTTCTGAAACTGATTCCAAGACAAAGAAACACAGTTGCAACATTTATATTCATGTACTCTGTACATTCTATGAATTTCAGTATGGCAGGAAGGAAATAAAGGTTAAAGATGGAAATGAAATCACAAAGTGCTAATAGTTTGATAAATGTTATGATTGAATACACAGTAAAATTCTATAATTAGTTATTAGAATTAATGAATTTAATATGTGTGCTGGATAAAATATGAACTTAGAATAATCAATTTATTTTTATAGTGTAGCAATAAACACTTAAAAATAAAATTGAAGGAGAGATAGCATTAACAAAAATATTTTTTCACTTTTTTTAATTTTTTAAAAAGATACTTAAATTACATAAATGTTCCAGAGACTATATAGGGGATTCCCAAATGCCCTGCTCCCGACACCTCCCACATTTTGCAACATTAGCAACACCTTTCTTCAGTGTGGTACATTTATTGCAATTGATAAACTCACTTTGGAGCCTTGCCACTAAGCATGAATTATAGTTTAGATTGTAGTTTACACTATCTCCCATTCAGTCTTTAGGTTATCATTGGATATACTATAAAATTACAAGTATAACCTTGACAGTTCTGTGAATAACACTCTGGTAATCATTTATTTTATTTGCTTTGGTTTTATCTCCAGAATCACTGTGTCTTAGAAGTTTAAGTGAATTGTGCTTTAGAACACCCCTTTTTTCAGTTCACAATAAGAAAAGATCTAATTATAGAGAATGTACTTAAGGACAGTCTCTATAATTTGACCCAACAGTGAAACCCTCTGCAGAGCAGAAACACAAGACGTATAGCTGTAATAATAAAGCAATTGTTAATGTTGACAAAAAATTAATATGTAAGTATAATTTTTTACTCTAACATATTTCACAGAACAGTTATATGGTTGAGAGTCATAATAACAAAATAATATATCTAGGTTAAGATAATAAAAACGTTGCTCTTTGATAAAATTGATTAAAGAGTGGATATAATTGTTACATCTATTAGAAAAACCATTGCTGAATAAAATAGAAAAGTTAAAGCTCTAAACATACGGCATTCTAATGTTAAAGTTCTGACTGAGGAGTGCCCAGTGAAAGAGGGCTCTCAATTCAAAAACCGAGGCTCGACTAGACATTTTAATACATTTCAGACTTCAATATCTTTCATATTCTTTCACCATTTCCGATGTTTATTTTCTTTTATGTGAACAGTTGTTTCAGTTGGTCCTTCAGGAGGCAGACATTGAGTAGGAGTTAGCAGTACCAGCAAGTTAGTGGGAATAACTCCAGTGCAACCTGAAAGGGAGATGAAGCAGAATTGGTCAGCATAACATATTCCACCCACTCTGAGAGCTGTGAACAGGAAAAGGAGGTGCATCAGGGTTGGGAAGGGAGAGTTTCAGGCCATGATACAGATTTGTCAAAGCATCAGATAACCCAACAGGGAGCTGTGGATCAGAGATGGCCTGGGATTGCATTACCCTACTACCCTCATCATGCTCAGTCAGTGGCTGGAGGCTGTCCAGGAAGAGGGTTTTCAGTCTATAAATGGAAACTTTTGCTGGAGGTATTTCAGCTGGTCCAACAACTGCACTCATTGAACTTGGAGATGAGCATTTTCTTGAAGGGAGATTGAAGTGGTGTATCACCATGGCTTACGGCAGAATAATTTTATTTGAACAAAAACTCTTAAAAATCAATTTATCAATGCAATAATTTATTCCTCTAATTTATTCAGTTCCTGACAAATGTCAGACATCCTAGATAATATGATGAATATAAACTAGCTATTTAACTCAAGGAATTCAAAATCTGAAGGTAGGGGTAAAAAACAGAAAAAAAAGGCAATTAGAATTGAATGAGACAATTGTCATAATAAGGTTAAACATGGAATATTCTGTAAGATCAAGTTTATAGCACCTACTCTATTCTTCAGAGACTCCTAAGACTATGTAGAGTAAGGAAAGATAAATCAAAGTCTAAAGCAAGTAGGAAAAATTAAGTAAAAGAAAATATAGGCTGGAAGAGTATATACCGAAGCCTATGTTCTAGAAAAAATAAGGTTTTTGTACTTGGTTTGTAATAGTTAAATCTAAAAACAGGCTGTACACACATGCCTACTTCCTCCCCACCCCAAATCACTACAAAATAACTGGATATATACATTTTCAAAAATTAAATTGATAGTAATTTAAAAATGAGAAAATATGGCATTCAGGGAAACAGAAATTATAAGAAAGTCTTGAAAATAAAAAGTAAATGAAAACAGAATAACAAAGGTATTGGGAAACTAAAGCCCAACTTGCACTAGTGAAAATTCCAATGGAAAAATGGCAAAGGCAGAGAACCTACTCTCTGAGAGTAATGCAAATCAAGAATAATAGGTGATCCCTGGTACAACAATCAGGGGAATTAGCTAAAGGGCAGGCTGAGCCCCTACCTAGTCTCAACATACACAAAGGTTTGGACTGAATAGCAGATGGTGAATGCACAGTAAAAGAACTAACTATATAGGGAGGGCTTTTAGTGGGAAATTATGAGTCAAAAATAATGAAAAATAATGATATATATCCACTTTACTTTCAGCCTTTCAACTGCCCCAAAACATCAAGCATCCTTATATAGATAAAATTTTTTAAAATGTCCTCATTAAATACAGAGTTACTGTCTCTGGCATAACTGAATATATGAGTGCTCACTGTCTAACAATGGCTCATCCTAACATTTTATTAATTATGGTCTTCAGATTCATGTTCATAATCTCTGAGTGATGTTTATCCACGCCTCATGAATTTCAGTCAGAATTCAGTATTGATATTCTAT
Source organism: Cabassous unicinctus (assembly GCA_029593785.1). NCBI lineage: Eukaryota > Metazoa > Chordata > Mammalia > Cingulata > Chlamyphoridae > Cabassous > Cabassous unicinctus. The sequence goes on from JAQZBX010106869.1 coordinate 8,181, forward strand.
AACTTGTGAAATATTTGCAAAGCTTACTACTAGAAACACCCTCTACATAAAAATGTTAGAGGTGAGTGAGAAAGAAAACAAAATAATTAAAACAAATAATATTCATATGATAAAGCAATGAAAAGGCATAGGTGTAATTTTGCAACTGTTTATGAGGCTATATGCAATGTTTGTGGATTCTGTCCTACATGAGAATATCTGATTTTCCCTTTGTCTTTTACTCCCCCTGCTTAGTCATTTCTTTCTTTGTCTAGATTTCCTCACTATATAAGGACCTCAGCCATATAGATTAAGGTCCAACATGATAGCATTTGGGTTCATCTAAGTATATTTTTGAAGAACCAATAAAAAATGAGTCCATACCTTAACTAATAATACCTTCAAAAGTCCTATCTACAAATGGGTTCATACCCACAGGACCAAAGTTTAGAACTCGAACAAGTCTTTGTGGAGGACCTTCTGGAAACTGAAAAGTCATATTCTTCTCAAATGCAAAATAAATTCATCCCATCCTAATACCCCAAATTCTTAAGTGATTGCAAAACCAAGCATAAGTCCAAAGTCTCATCAAAATCAGTTATGACTATCATTCTTCTTGGGACAAGTTCCTCTCAGTCTGTGAACCCATAACACCAAGAAAACAAGTTAACTGTTTTCAAAATACAATGGTGGGACAGCCATAGGTTAGATATTTCCATCCCAGAAGGGAGCAATTCGAAAGAAAAAGGGGCGATGGGTCTTAAGCAGGTTCAAAACCTATTAAATTTGAAGGTGTGAGAGTCATCTGTGGATTTATGCTCTGTTCTCTGTGCCTGCTGGAGTGGCAACTCCACCCTTTCCAAGCACTTGGGTAGCAGCCATGCTCTCCCTAAACATCATGGCACAGGCCTCATTATATCCGAGCATCTCTGTGGTAATTAGTTTCATCCAGAACTCTGGGGCACAGGCCACACTCTTTCCAAACACTGGGAAAGGCACACTGTCCTGAATGTTGGGGCAGAAGGTCCACCCTCCCCCACAAAAAAAAAACTGAGATGGAAGATCTGCACTTCCAAATGCTGGGGTTAATGCCCACCCTGTACAAACACCATTGTAGGCCTACCCTTTCCAAATGCCAACATGGAAGATGTGGTCTATCAAAAGTCCAAGGCAGAAGCACTGCCGTACCCAAAGGCATGGGTGAAAGCCCATTTCTCTTGACCCAAGGACTCTTTTCTGCCTAGACCTCTGCTTCCATGCTTCTGCCTATGAAGTAATTTTTCTTTCATTTTTCCCATCTCTGTCCTTTTAAATTCAGGATCTCAGTACTTCTTTTCAAGCAAAATTGTCAGAACCTGTTTGTTTATCCATGCAATTCAAGGAGGGCTATTCCCAATCTTTAAGGAAGGTGTAGCCACAAATTAGGTACACAGACAGGGTGGAGCCTGCTTCCCCGTGTTCAGAGAACAGAGCTACTGCTCATTGCTTGGAAAGGGTGGAGCTGCCATTCCAGCAGGCAGAGAGTTATAAGCATTAACATACAAATTACTCTCAGACCTTAGAGTCTAAGGAAACTTACACTGCTGAGTTTTGAACTTGTTCAGGATCTTTAACCCCTTGTTTCTTTACAACTTCTCCCTTTTAGAACATGAATATCTACCCATAACTGTGCCACCATTTTATTTTGGAAGCAGATAACTTGTCTAAGTGTCATAGGTCCACAGATGGAGAGGGATTTTGCTCCAGGATGGACCACCATAATTAATATGATGAGACTTTGGATTTAAGGTTGTTACTGAAATTACTTAAGATTCTGGGATAATAGATTGAGGTGAATGTATTTTGCATATTGGAATAAAATGTTTTTTTTTCTTGTGTTCCAGAAAGCTGTTGGGGATTGAATTGTATCCCCAACAAAACACATGCTCAAGTCCTAACTCTGGGTCCTATGAGTGTGAGCCCATTTATAAATAGGACCTTTGAAGATGCTAATATTAGTTAAGATGTGGCCAGATTAATGACTGCAGGCCTTACAATATGGCTGAAATCCTTCTAAGCAAAGGAAATTGGACACTATAGTAGAAGCCAGAAGTCAGTGGAAATAAGATACAGAGAGGGATTGCCATGTGACAGAGGATATTCAGAGTGATACAGATTCTGGAAGAACAAAGTTCTGCCAATACCTTGATGTTGGCCATGGAGCCTCCCAAACTGTGAGATAATAGATTCCCATTGTTTAGAACAACCTTTGTGTGGTATTTGTTTGAGCAATCTTGGTAAATAAAGCAATGGACATTATACCAGTTCCTGTACATGCAGAAACTGGAAAATTACAAATGACTTACTACATGGTGAATTTGGGAAAAAACTCTTAATACTCATTAAATCTCATATGCTAATAACATTCTTCATATCCAGGATATATTTCAAGCTCTAGGTTAGGATTCAAAAATTCCTCAAAAAAGTAGGCATATCATTTTATTTCTTTGAAATTTCCTCTGGTAATGGTCAGAAAACCCCTTGAGAAAGTTAATTTAAAAGATTTCAG
>JAQZBX010106870.1:0-10708 GCA_029593785.1 Cabassous unicinctus
GTGGTACACTTTTTCCAGGCCTTTAAAGTCTATTGGTGTACTTAGGTCTAAGGTGAGTTTCTTGTAGACAGCATATAGGTGGCTCATATTTTCCTATCCATTCTGTCAGGCTGTCTCTTTTTATTAGGGAGTTCAATCAATTAATAGTTAATGTTATTACTCTAAAGACAGTTATTATTTCACCTGTTTTGACCTTTGCATTTAATCTGTCATATTTTATTTTCACCACTCTTTTTAGACTTGTAGTTACTTTTACTGATATAATCTTAATTTTAGAATCTCTTCCAAGCCTCTCTCTAATGTTTTCTTCTTTTCAGGCTTCGGCATTCCCTTTAGGATTTTCTGCAAAGCCAGTCACTTGGATAACAAGTCTCTCAGTTTCTCTTTATCTGTGAATATTCTAAACTTGCCCTCATTTTTGAAATACAATCTTGCTGGATATAAGATTCTTGGGTGGCACTTTTTCTTTCACAGTTTCTTAAATATATCAAACTGCTGCCTTCTTCTTCCACTGTTTCTCATGAGAAATCGACACTTAATCTTATTTGATATTCTTTGCATGTTACCCGTCACGTTTCTCTTGCTATTCACAGAATTCTCTCTCTGTTTTTTGCATTCTGATTAGTATGTATTTTGGAGTGGGTTTATCGTATTTTATTGGATGGGAGTATGTTGTGCTTCTTGGACACAGACATCTATCTTCTTCAATAGGGTTGGGAAATTTTCTACCCTTGCTTCTTCAAATATTCCTTCTGTGCCTTTTCCCTTCTCTTCTCCTTCTGGGCACCCATGACATGCATGTTTGCATTTCTCTTGCTGTCATTTAGTTCCCTGAGACCGTGTTCAATTTTTTTCCATTCTTTTCATCTGTTTTTATATGTTCACTTTTGAAAGCCAAGTCTTCCAGCTCACATATCTTTTCCTCTGCCTCCACAAATCTGCTGTTATATGATTCCAATGTATTTTTTCAACAAATCAATTTTATTGATACATATTAATAAAGCATACCATTTATTCAAAGTGTACAATCAATGGTATTTGGTATAATCAAATTGTTCTGTTTTTGTCACATCAGTCATTATTAAAGCATTTTCATTATTTCAGTATAACAATAGTAAACAAAAAACAAATAAGAAAATTCCTTACCTTCCAATGTCTCTGTGTACTTTGCTGTACATAGCTGCTATTTCTAGCTATTCTTGAGCCATTATTTATTCGTTTATTAAGCTGTTTTATTGAGATATATTCACATGTCATATGATCTACCCAAAGTGTAGATCATGAGTTTTTCAAATTATTGAAAGTCTCTTATTGTAAAATTATAAAATAAATTAAAAAATTGAAAGAAATTATAAATTTTTAAAAAGTGTGCAAGGCCAGGTTAGAATTAATAAAATCAATTATAAAAAATAATTAGGGGAGCTACAAAACTATTATGTTTCAAATATAATATAAATAAATTATAATTTAATTCTATTATATTTCAGCTCTATTGAACATAATAACCTCTAAGAATGAAATAAATTCTTGGTTTAGTTATTTAATCTCCATTTAAGCCATAATCCTTTCTAGGTAACCAAATTAGTATTTGGGAATTCTTCACATTTATTGGAATGAATTACAACAGTTAACAATTTGCAAACTCATACGTTTTTGAGGTAGAAAAGTCAAAATCTTATTCAACAGTAGTGATGTTAAATCATTTTTGATCCTGATAGATTATTTTAATTAGAGTATGAATAAGAAAGGATTAAAGAAAAATGAAGTATCCAAAAATATATTTCTTCTCCAGTCCTCCTCAATTAAAAGCAAGTATTAAATTTCTATAAAAAAATAGAGAGTAATGATCATAGGGAATATTTACCAATTGTGCTGCATGATTATATTTCATATACTATAATGTTATTTTACATTCATGTGGTCTATGCTAGCTCTTTTTTGGTTACTATCTTCATGGAATATGATTTTCCTAACTTTCACTTTTAACCTGGTTGTGTCTTTATGTCTGAGGTGGGTCTATTTAGACAACATATAGAGGGCTCTTATTTTTAAATCCATCCTTTCAGTCTTTGTCTTTTGATTGGGGAGTTCAATCCATTAACATTCAATGTTATTACTGTAAAGGCATTATTTATATCATCCATTTTGTCCTTTGGCTCTCTATTGTCATATCATTCTATTCTCAGTATTTTTATACTGTAGTTTACACTTCCTAATAATCTTCATTTCTAAGCTCTTCTCTAAATTTCTTGCCCTTGTTTTTACCTTTCAAGCTGTAGCATGCCCTTTAGTATCTCTTGCCAATATGGTCTTTTGGTAACAAATTTAGTTTTTGTCTGTGAAGACTTTGAACTCACCCTCATTTGTGAAGGACAGCTTTGCTGAATACAAAATTCTTGGCTGGCAGTTTTTTGCTTTCATTACCTTAAATACATCATACCACTTTCTTCTCATCTCCATGGTTTCTGATGACAGGTTGGCACTTAATCTTATCAAGTTTCCCTTGTATGTGATGGTTTGCTTTTCTCTCACTGCTAGCAGAATCCTTTTTTTAATCTTTGATATTTGTTGTTCTGAATAGTAGGTGTGTATTGGTTGGTCTATTCTAATTTATTCTGTTTGGAGTGCATTGTCTTTCTTAGATATTGATATTTATGTCCTTCCTAAGGGTTGGGAAGTTTTCAGTCATTATTTCCTCAAGTATTCTTTCTGCCACTTTTCCATTCACTTTTCCTTCTGGGACACCAATAATGCAAACGTTTGTGCATTTCACATTGTCATTCAATTCCCTGAGACTATGTTCCATATTTGCCATTCACTTTCCTTTCTTTTCTCCTGTGTTTTACAGTTCAGATGTTCTGTATTTGAAATAACTCATTCTGTCTTCAAACAATTCAAATATGCTCTTATGTGACTCCAGTGTATTTTTAATCTCATCATTGGGCCTTTCATTCCTGGAAGTTCTGTGACATTTCTTTGCTGGATTTCAAATTGTTCTTTATCTTCTCCCAGTGTCTTCTTAATTTCTTTTATTTGTTTAGTCATATTTTCTTTAAATTCTTTGAAGTGATTTAGGAGAGTTGTATACTCAATAATTCAGTCCTCAGCTTATCTTTCTCATCCAGCATTTTGTTAAAAGCTGCAAGGAGAATGCAAGCCAAATTCTCTGAGTTTACTTTGGAAAGTTCTTCAGCTAAATGCCCAGGTTCACCATTTTTGAATTCTCCCTTCCATGAAACATCAGGAGTTAATCTTGCTAAGTTCTCTGCAACTTTAAAGTGTGGAACACCTTTCCTATAGCTTCCAGTAATAGTTTCAGCATTTACTTCTAAGGCCTCAAAAAAGTCTCTTTAGAGTCCATATTACTATCAACAGTCTCTTCAAAGCACTGTAGGTCTTTTCTATCAAGTATCCACAATTCCTCCAAATAACATCCCTTACTCATTTATAAAATCATTCCAGCATTTTAGTAATTGCAAAAGCATGGTCCCACTCCTAGTACTAAATTCTCCATTAGTCAGCCAAAGAGGTGCTGATGGAAAATACCAGAAATCATTTGGTTTTTTAAAGGGTATTTATTTGGGGGTAGGACCTTACAGTCACAAGGCCCTAAAGTATAATTTACTACCCTCACCAAATTCTGTAGCGACTTGTTGGAACAAGATGGTGGCCAATATCTGCAAGAGTTCAGCCTCCCTCTTCCTCCAAAGTCTCTGTGGTCCCAGCTTCTTCCAATATCAGCTGTAGGCTAGCATAAGCCTCATCCCTTTCTTGAGGTTCATTTCTCTCCAGGCTTGGGTGCTCAAGCTCAAGGCTCTGGTCTTTGAAGCTGCAAACTGTCAGGCAAACAGCTCATCTCTCTTCCCATGGCCTTTGCTCTGTCTAATGGAGCCTTCTCTGTTTCCTCATGTATCTGCTTCTCTCTTTTCTTCTCCTGCATATTTACTTCCCAGGGCTCCTGCTAAAAACTCCAACTCTCTTCTTTGCCTTACAGTTTTCTCTGTGAGTCCCCACCCACCAAGGGGGTGGGCACTCAATGTCTTACTGAAGTGGCCCAATCAAAGCCTTAATCATAATTTAATCACACCCAGGTACAAACCAGTTTATATAATCCATTATCGATTTTTGGAATTCATAAACAATGCTGAACTGCCACACTGGTCATAGACACTAATCACTGAACAGACCATACACCCAGAGAGTTTGGAGATCTAGGTGTTTATGTAAGATTCTTCCATTGGCATGCTGTGCCAGGAGCTCAATTTCCAGTCTCCACTGCTTCATACAACAAGACTGGAGGAATGTGATGGTAATTACTGCAGGTGGGTTAAAACCCACTGGTATATATATATATCAATTTACCAAGGTCTTCCTCTTGCTTCTTCCTGGATACTACACACAGTTCCAATAGTTTTCGGAGTTTCAAATGTTTCTAGCCAGCTCAATAATTGTTTTGGTTGTGAGACTGTTTCCTGGAGATATCTTCCTACCATTCTCCTACCCTGGTTATTCTAAACAAACATATTTCCCTCATGAATGTTTAGAAATAGATTTCATATTATGTTTGAAGTATAGAAAACTTAGTTTTGTATATGGAATGGTTGTGTTGGCATTCCACAGAAAAACATGTACATTAGTCTCAGAGTAACTCTTTATAATTTAGGACTCAGTAACAGATAAAATTCTAGGAAACATGAGATGACAAATTTTTAAAAATTAAAAAAAAAACATGAGGAAGAAAAGCTACCATTGCTAAATTAAGGAGAAACAAAATGTATCACAAAATCAGAACACAAAAATCTTTCAAATTTTGTAATCATTAGATGCAAAGGATTAATATATTAATATGTTTAAAAAACAAAAATTTATAAAATGTAAGTATAGTTCAAGACATATAAAAGATCAGGACTATTTAAGAATAAACATATAAATTTATAGAAATAAAAATATTACTCAAAGTGAAAATATAATACTGATGCAACACAAATTAGGGGAAAAAGGGACTGGAATATAATGCTGTAGCGAGTATCAAAAATGGATTACAGATTGACAAAAAGGCAGAAAATATCAAAGTAACTTAAATAGACATACAAAACAGAGAGAAAAATATATTGAGGATTGCAAAAACAGAATATAAGTGATAGGAGGAATTTTAAACAGCCAGAACAAAACTCATTACTTGCAAGTATCTTATGAGAAAATGTATCAATCCCATTCACAGTTGTGTGATTTATTCCAGTGTTCAACTAAGATGTAGAAGTGATAAATTAGAGTTATTCAAGGGATAAGAATTTTCATGTCTATTTTTTCAAATGGACAAAGGATAATTGAGGTGTAATAGAATGTCACTGACAATATAGTCCATGGAGCTGTCATATTTCTCTTAAGACATGGACTTTTAAAATGCAGTGATGTTACCAGGAAATGATGAGGTGGAAGTAATCTGAACATCCATTCCATGATGTATTTGGGGGTATGAAATACAGATTCCTCTGTGATAGAAACAAAGCATAGGTATCCAGGGCATCCAGATGCTGAAAACCTTAGAAGCAATAATATGGAGCAAGCTAATAAAACTGTCATAAACAATATAAATATGAGCATGTTACCTCATGAACAATGAGAAAAGTACAATACTAATACTTGTTAACAATAGGAGGGTTTATGGAAAAATACACCAAAGGTAAGATTTGCAATATATTTAGCAGTAATATTTTAATGATGATCTTTCATAATTTGTAACAAATGTTCAACAACAATGCAAACTGTTGGGGATGGGATGATGTATGGGAATTCTACAGGTTATGCATGATTGTTTTGTAAACTCACAATTTCTCTAATAAGAAAATATAAAGGGAGTGGCCAACAGAGGTTCTCAGGTGATGGAGAGGGAAGAACATGTGTAATATGCGGGCTTTTTCAGGACAATGAAATTGTCCTTCATGACATTACAATGATGGATACAGGTATTATATATGTTGTCTTAACCTACAAAACTGTGCAGGATAGAGTGTTAACTATAATGTAAATTATAGTCCACAGTTGGTATCAATGCAATATGTGTTCATCAATTTTAGCAATTGTACCACAGTAATGAATGCTGTTGTTGATAAGGAAAAGTTTGGGTGGGGGAAGGGTTGGGGCATATTAAAATCCCATATATTTTTATGTAACATTTATGTAATCTAAAGCTTCTTTGAAAATAAAAATAAAACAAATATTTTTTTTCTGTACTAGAAGATCAGGGCAACTGCACAAGATTGGGTTCTGGAAATAAGCCCTACCTTACCTCAACACTGAGAAAGAACCTGGTGAGTTCAATTATGATGCTGCTTCCAAAGATTAGACATCACCCTCGGGAAGCTAGTAAGCATACCATTGATATTACTTGAGAAATATTGCAAGTGTTGAAAATTAAATATTCTTTGGAACTTTATATCCATCCATCTCTGGTTATTAATGGGAATCTGAAAGGAATTATTCTCACTGGAAGTTGGCCTAAATCCAGGGAGTAAGTAGAAATTCAATAGGAAATGTTTTGGAGGCAAAGGACTATAAATCATATTCTAGATTCCAAAGTTTTAATGTCCCTCTCAATCTCAAACTGAGATTATTATTCTCAATTTAAACATTAAGTAGATGCATACTTAAATTTAAATTGTTGCATGACTTAGAAGCAAATGTCTTAGGATATTCATGGACTATAACATCAATTACAATCTATTTTACAGATAATAAGGAATTAAAAATTGCTGATGGCTTTATTCTTTCTTATAAGTTCTAGTGAAATCCCCTCTTTTGTCTCACCTGAAGAAATGGCAGTGGCATCAGCTCTCAGTTCTCATATGAATATAAAGAAGGGCAGGCTCTCCAAGGCATTACAGTAGACTAATGAAACTTACAGTTAAAAATATGACCTCCAAGTATAATCCCATGTAATTTTCAAAGGTCCTTTGTAACTGATTTAAAAGCCTTGGTCCTTCTCTGGGAAATAACTCCCCAAGACAGGATATCAAGTACACTTTTCATCATAGTCTAGGACTTAGAAACTGCACAAAAGGAACACATACTGATATGCACATGATAAAGGTGCTTAACCAAATTCTCTTGAGTTTAATGTGGTGGTGATGGTGTATCTTGAAACAGGAATCTGGAAGCATATGGAAAATAATTTCAGTGTAATCTGGCTCTTCATATAACTTGAAAATAAGAGCTTTCTACTTTAACAAAAATTTTAAATAAAGAGAAACTCCAAATTATTTAGACATTTCATTTTTAGCTCCTTCCATGAAATTAACTAGGAAACTAGTAATTTTTGAGAAAGCATTCTTTAGTCTTTCTCAATAAATGTTGTTCATTTTAACATTGGTTGACAATGATGACATTGTCAGGAACTGTGAAAACTTCATATAACTATTCTCCTTTCTCTTTTTCTCTCTCACCCTACCTTCCCTTTCTCATTATTTCTCTCTTTCATTTTTCTATGCTTTACTAGTATTTTCCTTCCCATGTTATAGAATTTGTTTTATCTTATATAGATATTTTCCATATAGAAATATTTGAAAATACGTAAACTAGGCCCATTCAATCTTTAGAGGCCTTTTGGACACTCCTTGATATTAGGACTATTGCATATTCTATAAATGTTTCAGGAGCATTAGAAGGCCAATACTAAAATGAGTATATATTCTGTGTAGTTGCTCTAGACAAATATATTAATCCATCAATCAATCAATCAACAAAGTCTTCTCTCTTACTGTTATCTGGGCAGGCAAAACACAGAGATTGTACTAATGTTATCAAATATATATTTTTTCTTTGAAATAAGATTAAATCCAACTCAAAAATAAACCTGAAGGGAGAAAAATAAATTATTTCAAACAAATGTGGTTGAGAGGAACAAGAGAGGATAGTCCCTTGATTGATTTATCCTAGCCATCAATAAAGCACACAAGGTGAAAGAATAGAAAACATGGTAGATGTTTTTCCACTTTGAAATTGACTCCTAGAAAGAACAGACATTTTTCTAAACTTTATACTCCCCAGCAGGTGAAAGAGCTCTGGGTTCAGGGCTTAATTAAGTTCTAGGTGTCTGATCTAACTCGCAATGCATTGGTTTCTCCCTCATCACTCCAAAGATATTGCCAGGAATGTCTTTTTTTCAACAAAGACATACAATATTTGCTATATAATTAGAAACTTCCATTTGTTTATTTGTTAGAACTTTGTAATATTTTGTAGTTATCCCTCAGAAAACTATCTTTGCTTAGGGATTCTATGAAGTTTAGAGTTATGAGTGCTTATCATGGAAAAACTCTGCCAATTCTTGCTAATCCTCTTAATATATGGATGAAGAAAATATAAAATATAGATATTTTGAAATTGTCTTCTTATATTCAGGAGATTAATTATTTCTTCCCTTCCTGTTACAGAGGAAAATTTGCTCTTTTGTTGGTGAAGTCTTCTGTTCCTTTCAATGTACTTTGTCCCTACACTTCTTCATTCTCCCAAAATACTGTGGTAGTCAGGGAGATCCTCCTGACATATGCAAAAGTGTTAACTATGGAGTGAAGTCCAGACTCAATATGAAATCTCTCAGCCATAAAAAACTCATTTGTGTTTAATATTTCTCCCTTTCTGCAAAGGTCTTTTTTGAAATGCATCAATAGTTGGGACCTGGTAATAATCCCTTCATGCCAGCAAGATTCATCCCCAGGTAACATGTCCCATGCTGGGGGGGAAGGTGGTGAGATTATATGCTGAATTTGGCTTAGAGAGAGGCCACATTTGAGCCACAGGAGGCTTTCAGGATGTAACTCTTAAGCAATATATAATACTAGGCTAAGTTTGAATTTTACAAGAAAAGGTCCATAAGCACATGCATCAATATGAAGGGCCTGGAGTATTGGCCTATCCTCCTTCATTAGGCACTACCCTTCTACTGTAGAGATTCTTGCCAGTCATTTAGACAATGTAACAGGCCCCCATGAAGGGAATTCAATATTCCATCAGTAATTGTGTGGGTCTTCACCCATCATGAAAATACTCCATGACCACATTAATACATTTATAATCCATAGATGCATGCCCCAGGTGCACCCCTCAACATTAGTTATCCCACAACCATCAACACTCCACACTAGTGATCCTCCCCTGGCACAGTTGGAACCCTTCTGCAATTGAAAATCTCCCCCAAAACAAGCCAAAATTAATAATAATATTAAACTAAAAAATAAAAATTAAGAACAACTTTTTATTGTGACTTTCATCATTGTAAGATCTGTTATCATTTATCTATATTCATAATTTCTCCTGCATGTTCCTGAATAAGTTTTTTTCACTTTATTTTCAGATAATATTTATGTTGCTGAAAAGTCATATGGAAATTATAGGGGATACCCATATGCCCCAGCCCCTAGTCCCACATCCACCCATACCATTAACATCCAACATTGTATGGTAGATTTGCTACAACTGATGAACAAATATTGAAGAATTGCTACTACCATGGTAAATAGTTTATATTATGACTTACATTTTATAGGTTTTGACAAAATGTATAATGACCTGCATCTTTCATTGTAAGATCATGCAGAACAATTCCAGTGACCACTAAATGCCCCACGTTCCACCCATTATTCCCTCCATCTCCTCTCAGAACCTATGGCAATGGTCAAGTTTCAATTTTTGAAGAATAAGGTTCATAGTTATATGCATTAATAATGAGGTCTAGACATACTACTCTGTTTTCTTTTGTTAGACACAGTCTATGCACTTGAGAGTTTCTTACCCTTATTTGAGAATGTAGCAGGACTCACCAGGATGGGAGTTTAATATTTTCCTGCTTATTGTATGGGTCTCCACCCACTGAGATAACACCTTATGAAAAGATGATCACATATATATTCTATAGAAGCATGCCCCAGGTGCACCATTTCAACATATTCCCCTACCACTAATGTCCTGCACTAGTGACCCACCCTGCCATATTTGCCAACAGAACAACCCTACCATTGTTTCTTCAACCACAGACCTCTAAACCCCCTGAGTTCACCTGTTCTTTTTTCCAGCCCTCTACCCAGTTCCATGGATAGTCCATCCCAATTGCCCCATACTGCTCACCCTCACACTACAGCATTCTCAACTCCACTCACATTACTGCTCCAATATCATTGCATCAACTGCCAAACCAGACCTTCCATCTTATAATGTGGTTTGCCCATATTGAGCATTGGCTCTCCACATTCAACTCTCTTTCTGGTGACTGATAACCTATCATCGAGAATGTAGCTCTGTGGTTCTACTCAATATTCTTAAATGATATCAGTGAGGTCATACAATCAATCAACAAAGTCTTCTCTCTTACTGAGAAACTAGCTTACTTTATTCAACATAAGGTCTTCAAGGTTCATCTAAGTTGTATGTTTCAAAAAATTTATTCCTTCTAACAACTGAGTAGTATTCCATTGTATGTATTTACCACATTTTGATTATCCATTCTTCTGTTCGTGAACACTTGGGTTGCTTCCAACTTTTGGTAATAGTGAATAATGCCACTATTAACAATGGTACACATACATCTGTTCATGTCCCTGCTATCAATACTCCTGGGTATATACCCAGCTGTAGGATTGCTGGTTCATATGGCAATTCTGTAGTCAGCTTCCTGATGAGCCCCCAAAACCTCCTCCACAATGGCTGCACCATC
>JAQZBX010106871.1:0-10711 GCA_029593785.1 Cabassous unicinctus
GCAGGGGCAATCCCCCACCAACACAAATTATGCAGTCGAGTTTTCCCCATGTGAGGAAATGGCAGGGGTCAGCGTGCAATGGATCAGCCTCGCCCTAGGAAAACCACCTTTGTGATCCTGGTATCTCCCCTGCCAGGTAAGAATGTCATCTTATTTTATTAATGCTAAAATTGCAAGCCCCGTGTACCTGGATACCAAGTCCTGGAGAAATACATTCCTCTCTTATTCCTGCCATAGACACTGGGGACATGATTTCATAGGTTTCAAGTTCCCAGGTGTCAGACCTGGAACTCCAGATCATCTTAAAGTCAAGCTATGAAGCAGGATGTATTTCACAATCACATACACATGCTTTCACAAACGTATACTCCCACTGTACGGACTGTCTAGGAGCACTACATAAATCTACTTCTCTCCCAGTCATGTTTGAGTTGTGAACAACAGAATCCCCTTGGCAATTTCATAAAGAGTAAAGAGGAGCTCTATCACTGGCCTTGATATATGGCACTCTTGGTGGTCGCTAAGCCCCAGTCATACCCATGACATCATTGTTTCCATAGAAACACCACCACATTTTCAAAGGGGGAAAACTAGAAGTATTCTGAAAGACGACAAAACCCAAACAATCCAAGTGTAATAAGCAAGCTGTTAGCTAGCATGTTTTCTTTTTGAGAGTATCTTAGTTTCTTAGGAAAAAAACAATCACAAAATGCAGACTGAGAAGATTACAAATAAATGGGGAATAAATAAAATCAGGAAATACAACTTTAAATTTCTTTCTGTAATATAATCTACTCTACCTATGCAAGCCCGATTTAAGTTAAAATTTTAACTCTTCTTAAAATAAGACCTGCAATACTATAACACACTCATCTTCATGATTTAATGCTTTTGGACTTTGTGTATTTACATGCTGTGGACTTAATTGAGAGCAATCTTACACAGAAAAGATGAGAGCGCTGCAGGGGCGTGGCCTCAGAGAGAGACCGCATGTGCACAGACCTGTGAGTCCTCCCTTCAGACAGATGCGAATCATAAACACACAACCATATATTTGGGAGGTCACAGGCTGTCGCAATGGTGACTCTGCCAACGTAGAACCTCATCCCAGAGTTTACAAGCTGAGGGAAAGGGTCATAACAGAATCAACCAAGCATCATCCCAAGCGCCATTGTGAACCCCCAAAACACACCACTGCCAACCCCAGGATTCTTCCTCTGTTACTTTATATCACATCCAGCAAAGCACTAGGGTTATACGAGCATGTAAATCCCAGTATTTAATGATGATAAATCCTCAAAAAGACCCATTTGCTTGATCTCAGTGGTAGATGGGTTTTTTTTGGAGCACTCTCACCCTCCCTGAAAACTATATGCAGGGAAGTGGCTGAGGCTCAACTGGTTGGGCTCCCGTTTACCATACGGGAGGCCCCGGGTTCAATTCTCAGGGCCTCCTGGTGAAGGCAAGCTGGCCCGCGTGGTGCAGTGAGCCGGAGCAGCAAGATGACGCAACAAAGGGAGATAAGCAGACACAGAAAAACGGAAAGCAAATGGACACAGTGAGCACAAGCAGCAAGGGGGAGATAAATAAGTAAATAAAAATCTTTAAAAAAAAAAAACTATTTGTAGGAAGTAGTTTAAATAAATAAAGGCACAGAATGAAAGCCGGCGTCTTTCAGGGTATCATCCAATCCTGCAACAGGTCAGATAGGCACTACTTTCAGAAGATTTTGGGGCTTGACCTTTGGGGAGACACAAATGTCTAGACCTAAGAGTGAGCCAGAAGCGATAATACACATGGGTAACTAACTATAAAAGGCCACTAATGTGTCAACATGGGACTTAAACCAAGGCAGGAAAAGAGAACTGAGTGGTGGATTCAGTGGAAGAAAAAGGTTACAGATGAGATGGCTGGTGGGAGCTGCACCTATGCTTCCCACCCATGTAGGCTGCTCTTCTCCCCCAACCAGCACCACCACCACCCACTCACATTCAACTTGTATTCCTACTGTGAGAAACAGGTGTAACATGTCACTGTTTCAAAAGATTAGGACCAGGTTCCTGCTATCAAGGGGCTCAAAGACAAGTGAGAAAAGACAGACATGAAATAATAATGATTCAGAGTTATAAATGCTGCGTGATAAAGTGGGAAGATGAATAGGGACTTGCCAGACAGATAAGGTAGGAATGAAATATGAGAGCTGACGGAGACTGGGCAGCAAGAACATGTGGAGAAGGCTGTAGATAGCAATGCAAAGTCCAGGAATGGCAAATAGCCCCATGTATTTGGAGGACATGAGCACAGGGGAGTCTGCAGAAAAAAGGCTAGAAATTTAGCTCAGGGACAGATCATGGCCAATTTTTTAAAAACCAAAGCAAGGCAATAAATCCAGTACATATGATTAATAGATTAAAAAAGAAAACATCTCTTCTGAAACTTGGACAGCAAAGAGAAATGTCTATGGCCAATAAAGAAAATCTGAAGAGACAAATGGTTAAGTGAGAACCTATGGTCCAACAACCTTGGGTTACAATCATGGTGATCCATTCCATGGCATTTAAATGGCAATCTGGGCCTCCAGACACTGCACACACCACCAGACAGCCACTTCTCCGTCTTCCCTCCACCACCACTGTAAGTGATGTCTTTGAGAGTGTTTATATGGGTACCAGATTTACTGCTCACAAGCTGCCTCCAGCAGCACTTCCCCTTAGAAAAATCACATACAAGTGTGAAACCAAGGGTTTCCTCTGCCCTCCCAACTCCCTGGCCTTTGGCAAGTTCTAGCCAGGGCTCTCTTTCCAAATATTCCTCCAACTAAAAGGTTTCTGCAGCCCATGTCAAGAGAGCATGGCCTGAAGGTAGTTGGCTGTGTAAGAAGCTAAGTTTTTATTATTCTGGATGCCCTACCTGCCCTTTCCATGCTCTTATCTCCTCTCCAGTATGGCCCCTTCACCTCTAACACACAAGTTCTCCCACCAGTCCTTGG
Organism: Cabassous unicinctus; assembly: GCA_029593785.1. NCBI lineage: Eukaryota > Metazoa > Chordata > Mammalia > Cingulata > Chlamyphoridae > Cabassous > Cabassous unicinctus. The sequence goes on from JAQZBX010106871.1 coordinate 2,990, forward strand.
GAAAGACACAAAAGTCAGTTTTACCTAAGAATAATTTGGAGCTAGAAGAGAATGTCTTGTGTTAAGTGCTTGAGAAGTGTTAAATAATTGAAGGGCTGGGAGTCATTAAGAGATCATCCAAAACAAATAATTTCAAAATCAGTTCTAGGTATCTTGCTCTAGATGACAAGGTAAGACCAAATGTATGAGATTCTAAAACTCCAAGAGAAATGAGTTTTGCGTCATCGACCACTTAGTTTGTAAGAGACTTGCTATCCCACATAACAAGCCATGCATGTGCATGTGTGGCTAAGGGAGGAGGAAGGAAAGCAAAGAAGCTGAGGAAGGGGGAGCAAATGTAATAGAGTGAGTGAGTGATGCGGGTGTTCAAGGGCAGGCTAGAAGGGAAACAATAAAGAGTGTCCACAGTGTAGGTTTTGGCCAACAACTGAAGATCCCAAGGACTCACAGGAATTAGAATATTATAGAGACCTTTTGAAAGCAGGAAAAATCCATTAGAAGAATTAGTTCAGCCCAGAAGCCAAGGTAAGGAAAACAGCTGGAGGAATGTTACTGACATCAGATGACAGCATAGCAAAAAAAATTATTCAGATGCTCTGCCATATTGCCAGCTGTATTCTCATGGGCTGGACTATGTATACAGTTGATGCTATTTGTCCCTTGTCTTCCTACCTCTATTCCAACCTACCCAATTCTTATTTACCTTACTGTACTCTTAAACCCCAGGCTAGCTTGTGCATCCAAAAATTAAGCACTAGCATTGTTTTTCAATGCTTTCCATCTGTGTGGGACTATATTTTGTGTTAAATTCACGATGCTCTAGAGGTCATCCATTTGACCTTGTTTGTCACAGGGTTACAGATGACTGCTTTCACCTTGGCTGAGGCTTCTGCCCTGATCAGCACTTTATACACCCCGGCAGGAGGTCACAGGAGGGGAAATCAGAGAATGTGTATAGCTCAGAGCAATTCATTATCTATATTGTTTAAAAAAAAACAAACAAAAAAAAAACTTCACCAGCAAATAATCTACATCTGAAATCCCTCTCCAGGGCCAGCCACCCAGGTCTCTCAGCATGAAACAGTAAAATGAGCCCAGAGAGAAGAGAACAGTCTGGGGAAGAGTAGGGAGCTGACTTCAGTTTGGCCAGGGCCAGCTGGAACAGGCAAGCACAGAAAAGATGCCGATCCCAGGTTCCAGAGAAAGAGCCATTGTCATTAAACGCAGAAAAAAAAGAAGAAAGGAAGAAAGAAAGGAAACACACACACACTCAATCTATAATACAAGCCCTGGGAGCCTCCTCAAAATGAAATGCTTCACAAGGTCATCTGAGTTCTTTCAAGTACTTTTGAACCACCAGGCAGATGCTAATTAACCCTCCTGATTCCACAGCCTCAAGAGAGATGCAAATGTGTTTAACTGATGAGCATTAGTTCTCTGTTCTATTTCTGGAACTCTAACAGCTTTGTAGAGGGCCTTTTGAAAAAAGGGCATTTTGACAGCATCATAGAATGTCCCAACTGAAATGGACCACAAAGAGCTTCTTTAGAGAGGAAGCAGGAAGAGTGGTAAGAATATGGGCTTGGGGAAGGATCTAGATCCAAATCCCAGATCTGATATCCACCTGCGTGAGACCATACGATTTAAGCCATCTGAGTCTCAGTCTCTCTAACTGCAGAAGGAAGAAACCACCACCTACACCAATGATCGTGCCAGCAAATACCCTGCTTTCTTCCCAGTCTATAGAATAGTTTGTAGTATTGCCATAAAGCATTATAGTAGTTGATAATTTATAGATAGTATCCTCTGGTCCCTTCCCCTTTGTAACCACTCATGTATCCCAGCCTCCCATGAAATGCCAGCCACTGTTGAAAACACATCAATGTAAACTGTCGAGTCCTCCTTTTCCTTACATGTAAAATGACTGTAAAATGTTTACCTATTACTAGCCAGCAGAATGACAGGCAGGGTAGCCCTGTCAATGAGACTTTCATAGGGTTTGTCTGAAGCATTTAAGTGATCCTGGGAATAAGGGAGCAGGGAGAGCTCTGAGGTGTTTCGGGAAGCCAAGGCAGGAAAGCAGAAGAAGGGACAACTTTTGAGTTACAAAAGCTCAAAAACAATGTCTTCAACAGATATTGGTATTTGGAGTTTAGTCAAGATCTAGAGTAGTGGAGAGACTAGAGGGAGGAAGAACTCAAGTTATAGGTATTTATAGGTGGTCCTGGTAGGGGTACCTACCAGCTTATACTGGCTTTACATGCTCTCCACATGCTAGGAGAATTAGCTGCATTTAAAACTCTTGTGCCTTTTTTTTTTTTTTTTTTAAGGCAGCAGGTAGATATAACTCAAAATACGGATGTCACTGCATCACTGGGCTGTGCATACAGCAGATAGCTCAGCAGTTACACGGGGGTGGTGCCATTTCACCCAACTGAAACCTACCATGCTCTAACTCTCTCATTCCAAAGGGCTTTGGAGGGCTTCCACATTCACCCAAGCAAGGGACAACACACCGTTCCTTGCCCCAGGGTTATGAATGCAATGGATGTGCCTGGCACACGTTACTGCTGCTTTGCTCCTAAATGTTTGCAAAGACTATATCTTTGGGTCTGTTGTGGGTTGAATTGTGTCCCCCAAAAAAGGCAGGTTGAAGTCCTAACTCTCAGTACCTCAGAATATGACCTTACTTGGAAATAGGGTTGTTGCAGATGTAATTAATTAAGATGAGGACATACTAGAGTAGGGTAGTCATCAGTATGACTGATACCCTTATAAAAAGAGAAGATACAGAAACAGACAGAGAAGATTGGTGGAAATGGAGGCAGAGACTGGAGTGATGCATCTACAAGCCAAGAAACTCCAGGGATCCCCAGCAAACATCTAGGAGAGCTAAGGAGGATCTCTCCTACAGGCATCAGAGGAACCATGACCCTACTGCCATCCTGATTTCAGACTTCTAACTGCCAGAACTGAGAGAGAATACATTTCCATTGTTTAAACCACCCAGTTTGTGGTACTTTATTTCAGTAGCCCTTGGAAACTAAGATGCGGCCTGTATCAGCCAGCCAAAGGGGTGCTGGTGCAAACAAAGTACCAGAAATCTGTTGACTTTTATAAAGGGTTATTTTTTGGGGTAGAAGCTTACAGTCACAAGGCCCTAAAGAGTCTACCTCAATGTACCGTAACAGGTACTTTCTCACCCAAAGTCATTTGCCACGTGTTGAAGCAAGATGGCGGGTGATGTCTGTCAGGGTTCAGCCTGCCTTCTTCCTCTGAAGGCTCCGTGATCCCAGCTTCTTCCAATCTCAGCTGTAGGTTGGCATAAGGCTCTTCTCTCTCCCCGGCGCTTCTTTCTTTCTGGGATCAGCTGCTGTTCTCTTCACAAAATCAGCTGTAGACTATCATGCTCATCTCTCTTCCTGGGGCCTCTGCCTTATCTAACAAGCTCTCTCTTCCTCTGCCGTGTCTTTTTCTGTGTGTGTCCACCCACCAGCGGGGTAGGAACTCAACGCCCTACTGACATGGCCAAATCAAAGCCCTAATCTTAATCAAGTAAATGTAACCTTTGAATTTAATACAATCAAAGGGTATCATGCCTAGAGAACAGACCAGTTTACAAATATAATGTTTCTTTTTGGAATTCATAAATAATATCAAACTGCCACATGGCCTATATGTTACCAGTGGAAAATCTTTTTTAACCCAACCCACTCTTTTATTGAGCTGGGGGAAGTGGGGGTCTTCAAGCCGTTCAGCCTCTTAGAGATTCATATTTAAAGGTCAACATTCCTGGAAAGACTTAACTTCAATGATCAGTTAACACCTTAGAGGAGACAGTCAATATAAACAGAAAATTTCCAGAATCATCCCCCTGGTGAATGAACAGTAGGGCAGGTCCTGGAAGCTGGGCAGTCTCTCTGGGGAGCAAGAGTGGCACTGGAAGGGGAAATGGAAGAACGCCCTCCTGGCTATCTGGCCTAAGACCACCTGTAGGCTGTGCTCTGTGAGCCAGCGAGAGGGAACAGACCAGGCGTGGGATTTGACTGCACAAGCCCTGGCTTCACATATTGGGCCTGTCATTTAGCAATTTGTGACGAAGGGAAAGTCTCTTCAACCTCTGAGTCTCCAATTCCTCATCGGTAAAAGGCCCTGTTGACTGCTACCATCCTTCAGGCATTGGCACAATCACCACCTCTTCAGGGAAGACATCCCCAATGGGTCAAATCCCCTATTGTACTCACTCACCATACCACAGACCCTCTCCTTTGGAGCACATCATGGCTGAATTTTTAAACTCATGTGTAATTATCTAGTTAGTACTTATTCCTCTTATTCACCTGTAAACTTCATTAGGGCAGGGATCATGTCTGTTTTTTTTTCTCACTACTGACCCCAAATTCCAACACACTACATGGCTCATAGTAGGTTTCAAATTAACATGTGTTGAACAACTGAATAAATGAAAATGCCCTGTAAAATATGAAGCACAATGGAAACGTTTGTGATTCTTACTTGGTGTGGATGATGACAACAGAATTAATCCTCTTAGCTGCTGGAAATCATTCTTTCATTCAAGTTACAAAATTGCTGCATTTTAAGGGAATCATAAGAAAAGGGACTATTACAAGCTGTCCCATGGTGCCCTATTTCAGGATTCCCTTCATGACCTTGCCAAAATAGCGAGCTCATCCGTGTTCAGATGCAGTATTGCTTTATTCTAATCCATTGCAGGTCACTGTGGGAGCCTGGTTAAGTTATCTGGGCATTTTAAAAAGCAAGAAACCTATTGGTTGAATCTGCAGGGTATCTGGTGCTGGACCAGAGACAATGCATTCTGGCCATGGGCTAGGCTGAGAAAGGCAATCCGGTTCCCACCACCCCCACACACACTTGGCTGCATCCGACTCGACATCCAAAATGCCATGGGCATCAGGAGCCAAAGGAAACTCTACTGGCCAAAGCGCAGCAGAGCTTGCTCCCCCATGCTGATGCATTCAAGGGAACAAAGGCTTTCGGTGTTGCACTGAGCTGGTCTGGAGATGGAAGGCCTTTATGCAGGTTTCCAAGGAGATGACTCAGATGCTGTTACCATAGAAACTGTTGCTACCATCTATTGTCCATCACCCCTTGACAGAAAGAAAAGGGGGTGAGGGAGGAATGTAGTTTGATGGAGAAAGAAACAAGAGGAGTTGGATTTAAGTCACAATGAAAAAAACCACATTGAGGTGGATCTCCTGAAGACTTCACTGGTACACGTAACAAACCTTCCGGTCTCCAAAGGAAATGAAGTAGGGCCACGAGTATATGTGTCTTGTTGTTATTTATGTTGATGGAGTAGAGTGGCACACAAGAATGACCTCTGCCTATTGGTCAGACCCCATCATCTGGGATCTATTGAGAAAACACTCAGGCATGAAGGTTATCAGCGTGGTCCAGGCCATAATCCCTGAAGCTGCAGGGCCAACCAGGAAGGCTGATATAAGTTATCTGCCCCCTCCCTCCTTCCCTGCTGTAAACTTTAAGTAAAAGAGAAGCATATTAGCTATCCCTCTGATTTTATCACTATCTCATAATACCTGTTACCAAGAGTTAATTTTTTTTTTTAACTTAATGAGTACAGAAGATTAAGGGTGAGATTAGAAAAGTTTTATAACTAACGAAAACATCGAAAGGCATATGAGATAATGGAAGACATACCCGATATAACCGACTTGGCATCAAGTCGAATTTGCATGACCTTGGGCACTTACCTGAGTCTCAAATTTTTTTCTCTTCAATGGGGATAGTACCTGCCAGTCTACTTCATGTGGTATCAAGTCTTATCAAAGAATTATACTTTGAATGCCTATCTCTTATCAAGCACCAAAATGCCGTACCTATATTAGCAAAAGGCTTTGCCTTCAGTTACTCCAGGCAGAACTGCAAAAACTGTGTTACCTGGCTTTCTGTTTGAAAATAGGTGGTACCCAACTATAGCAGACTGACTTGCGTACCCCCTCAGAGGACATGTTTGTAATCTGTGTTCCTGTGGGTGTGAACTTATTTGTAAATAGGGCCTTTAGAAGATGTTATTATTAAAGGGTGGCCAACTGAATCAGGGTGGGTCTTAATTCATATTAACAGAGGCCTTGTCAAGAGGAGAAGCAGAAGCCAGGAGTCAGAGAAAGCCGTAAGGCAGAGCCAGAAGCTGGAAGTCAATGAAACAAGGGGAGTAAACACCAGGAAAGCGGGCTCGCCGTGTGGCAGGAGGCAGAGACGCACACCAAGGAGCCCCAAGGACTGCAGCAAGCCAGCACCAGAACGCTACACACTTTGGGGAGAAAGAATGGCCTTGAATTTGGACTTTTAGCCTCCAAAACTGTAAGCCAATAAATGTTTGTTTAAGCCAACACACTGTGTGGTATTTGTCACTGCAGCCAGGCAAACAAAGACACTGACCAATTACTGTGATGTTAAAATGTGGGGTAACAAAATAGAGTATGTCCTCAATTGCTTTCTGATTATTTTCTTGTCTAGGCCATCAGACCATGTGCAGGCATCAAGTATAACAATCAGACCTGTCTTTTCCCCAAAGCAGCCTTGAGAAGTTAAATTTCCTTTGGGAATAAAGACACAGAAGTTAAAGGAGGTGTTCTCTAGAGTCCTAGGGATGGAAAGTGGGCACTCTTTGGGGAAAACAATAATGAATCTGGCAGGTACCTTGTCAAACCTGATATATCTAGATTAGGGTAAAGAATGGGAGTTGGGAAAAATCTGGGGTCTGGAAATAGAAGAAGAGTAGAAATTATATGGCTGCTATCCCAGCCCTGAAAGACTCTTTCCATGTCTTTCATACCCTTTAACAAAGTCACCAAAAAGTTTGATAACCATCTTAGGAAATAAACACAAAGCTGTCAGGCAGGACATACTGTACTCTATATTTGCTCCAGGAAAGGTTACTCAATCCTGGGGACTGCAGGAGTCAAACAAAGGGGTCATTCAGGTACTACCGGATGGCACAGAGAAAAGAAAATGCAATTTCGTTTCCCTAGTTGAGCAAAAGTTCCTTATTTATGTTTTTCTTTCATATAACACTGCTGTGCATTGTTGGGATACTCTTAGATTCTTAGATCAAGAGCATCTATCTTGAGGAATCAGAGAAGAAGGACTAAGAAATCTTGAGAGAGGCAAGGAGAGCCAATGCCTTTCCAGTCATGGAATTGGTGGTGCTGGCTAATCATGCCAGGAGTGCAGGAATCAGGACAATAAAAATAAAATAACTCATTCTAAGAGTTTCAGTTCTTGTGTATAGTTCTCTTTTGACAACTACCAGTAATAAAACCCCAATTCAAGGCCAGACAATCAAAAAGGAGTTACTGAGTGATAGCAACCAAGGGGATACTTGGTCCCAGCAGGTGAGCTTTAAATATGATTTTCACAAAATGACTTCCAGAGCTCTAAAAATCCCAACTCACATAATTAGCCCGACCTAATAATGGATCCCATTTCTTCTCAACAATAGCCTCTCTGCTTCAATGAGGCAGAGCTCTCCAATAAGGACAAACTAGCCATTCTCATTCCTGCCCAGATCTCCCCTCAACACACTCAAAACACACAAAGGGAGAGGAAGAATGACCTGACATATTGTCTACAGTGTTATCCAGGCTTCTCATTTTAGAGTTTAAAAACTGATGCCAAGAGACCCAATAAGTGACCTGCTCTTGGCACCTGCCCAGCAAG
>JAQZBX010106872.1:0-10710 GCA_029593785.1 Cabassous unicinctus
GGAAAATTGAATTCCCATCCTGGGGAGTCCTGCTACATTCTCTAACATAATGGCAAGAGTCTCTGAGTATGTGGGCAATGCCTAGCAAAGAAGGACAGACCAATACACCAGGCCCTTGAAATTGATGCTTGTACTTATGAAACTTGTTCTTGTAAAATTGAAACTTAGTAATATATATTGCCTAAGAGTTACTCCTGAAAGCCTCCTTGTTGCTCTAATGTGGTCTTTCTCTAAATCAAACTCAGCATGTAAGCTCACTACCTTCCCCCCAGCATGGGACATGACTCCCAGGAATGACCCTCCCTGGCACCAAGGGATTATTACCAAGTGCCAACTAGTGATGCAACTGGAGAAAAACCTAGGCCAAAAGGGGGAAATATTAAATACAAATGAGTTTTTATGGCAAAGAGATTTCAGTGTGAGTTGGGAGTTCATTCCAGAGGTTACGCTTATGCACATCTCAGCAGGATCTCATTGTCTGCCTCAGTAAACATGCCTTGGATAGTGGGGCTTCTGAGGGCTCTAGAGACACCTAGATACTATAGGAAGGGCAGACAATATCAGGAAATCAGCACCCATCAGTGGGCCTTATCTTGGAATATATGATAATCTATCTTCCCAATGTATCAGAGTTAGACTCGTTTATAATTTTCTTGCACATGGTTCTTCTACCCTTTTATTTGAACCTATAATTAGCACTAAATCCATTAAATATATGTCCAGGAGACTTAAATCTTCCAGCTATTCGTATACTGGTTGAGCCCTGAATCTCAGCAGAGTTGCAGCCAACACCTACTCTCCAGTTTATCAGACTCACCCAGGACAACTAACAAAAGGATGATGATGGACAACGCCCATCCCAAAAGACAGACAGTATCTACAACTGTAAGCAAGACAGTCCCATCTATCTGCCCCATGGGCTCTTGGCCCCCTCTCAATCAGAAGCAGAGTGGGCATCACCATCCCCAAATCCTCAATATTGAGGAATGAACACATATAAGGGGGGAATGCAACTATGGACAAAGTAGACTTATTATTATTCTAGTAATGGAAGAACTTGTAACACTGATATAAAGGCAGTAGTCACCAGAAGTTCTGAGGGGAGGGAGAGGGAAAATGGGTGTAACATGGGGCATTTGGGGGATGTTGGAATTGTTCTGTATAATGTTGCAATGAGAGACATACAGGCCATTATACATTTTGTCAAAACCTATAAAATTGTGTAGTTCAAAGTGTAAACCATAATGTAAACTATAGACAGTGGTTAGTAGTAATGCTTCAATATGTGTTCATCAATTGTAACAAATATACCGCATTAATGAAGGATGTTGTTAATGGGGGAAGTGTGGGAGGGGAGGGCATGGGGTATATGGGGTATATTTTTGATGTAACATTTATGCAATCTAAAGCTTCTTTGTAAATAAAGGGAATGGGGGCAGATGTGGCTCAAATGGTTGGGCATTTGTCTCCCATATGGAGGACCTGGGTTTGATCCCTGGGACCTCCTGATAAAAATAAAAATATAGAAGGTGCGCGGGCCACCAGGTCCTGCGAGCAGGTGAGTCCCCCAGGCCCTGCCGAGCCACGCAGCAAGATGATGATGTAACAGGAGCGTGACACAAGGGAAAGCCAAGATGAGACGCACGGAAAAACCAGAAACTAAGGTGGCGCAGGTGGTAGGACGCCTCTCTCCCACATTCAGAGGTTCCCAGGATCGAATCCCAGTGAATACAGGAGGAGAAGGATGAGAAGAGAGCGCAGGAAACAGACACAGAGAATTGCCCAACGAATGGACACAAAAACAGCAAAAATGGGGGGTAAAAATGGATAAAAGTAAATAAATAAATCTTTGAAAAAAATAAAGGGAATAGAAGTGTCATAAGGTCAGCAATTTCCTTTCATTGGTTTAGCAAAAAAAAAAGTGCGTGTGTGTGTATGTATATGTGTATGTATGTATTTTTATATGTGGAGAGAGAAAGCAAATGTGGCAAAATGCTAATAATGGCTAAATATAGGTGGAGGATATATGAGTGCTCATTACATTTTCTTTCAACTTTTCAGTATGCAATTTTTTCAAAACAAAAAATTTGGACAGTAAGCATTGCTTTACTTAAAAACTCAAGAGAATCTCCTAAAAAAACAAGAAAGTAATTATCAGTCATGAGCAAGTTAAATAAGGGGATCAATAACAAAATAAATATATAACTATCAGTTGAATTAAGTTTAAAAATAACGAGAACCATCTCATTCATAATAGCAACAGAAAAATTAAACCTCAGGTTTAATTTTAAAAGAACTGTGGAAAACTTAAAGAAAACTATAAATTTTACCAAGTTCCAAAAAAATAGAAACATGTAAGTATATGTAAGCTATCCAATGTTTGGGATTGGGTGGACAGTGAGTTCTCAAATGTTTTTTAAAAAATTTTACCAAACACAAAAAGAAGCTTTGAATAATGGGAGAAATATACAACATTCCACATTCTGAATAAGAATATTCAATATTGTAAACATGTTCATTGTCCACAAATGCAACTATAACTTTGATGAACTTCCAGTGAAAATAACCATGTGTTTTTTGAGGGGAAGGGGAGCGGAACAGGAGACAGGTGATTCAAAAACTTCCCCGGCAGGAAAAATGGGTCAGATTAGCCAAGGACATTAGGAAATGAAGAGTAATGGTAGAATTCTTACCTTAGCAGATGTTAAATTTGATTTTAAATCTACAATAAACAAAATTTAGTCTGACTCTGGCAATTCCACTTCTAGGTATATACCCAAAGAAAGTCAATGCAGGGTCTCAAGCTGATACATGGACACCAATGTTTATATCAGCTTTATTCACAATAGCCCAAAGGTGGAACAAGCCAAGTGTCTGTCAACAGATGAACAGAAAACTGTGGTCCCTGCACACAATGGGGCATTATTCAGCATAAGAAAGATGAAGTTCTGAGACGCCAGGAGGCACCTTGAAAACGCTGTGCTCAGTGACGTGAGCAAGGCACATAAGTGCAAATATTGCATGAACAGCAAATCTTCAGGAAGTAGACTAGAGACGGCAAAGGAATGCAGGAGGGGCATGTTCTTGTGTGTGAATAACATTAATTTCAACATTTAGTCTGACTCGGGAATAACCAGAGAAGAAAATCCACGAAGAGATCCAGACGTAATGATCAAGAATTAAGGACATGTACAGTAGAATAAGACGGAAAAATGATGTGAGGGCAACTGGCTACCCATGTGAAGAGACAGAGCTCCAGCCCAAGACGAGTGTAGAGACGAAGCCGTGAAACGTATGCAGAACAACATAGGTTAGTATTTTGATAATCCTGGGGTGGCACAGATCTCTAGGTATGAAACAAATAACAAAAAGATTGATTGAGTTGGCTAATAAAAATTTTAGTCTTTACATCCAAAAGCACCATAAGCAAAATTAAAAAATAACATACTGAGAAAAATAGTTACAACATAAATGATCTTAAGAGGCCAATGTTCTTACCATTGTGAGGGCAGCAATTTAGAAATATCTGCCTGGCGGGTTGGAGAGAATCACACTGGACTCAGAGTCCCCTCGTGGCTGCCCTCGGGGAGCAGAGCCAAAGGGGCTGCCTCGCCCATGCTTCATGGCTTACACATGAGCCCCCACCTTACAGAGTGCACACAAGTTTATGATATGTGCCTGTAAGTATAGGCAAATTACACACAGAAGGGCCATAGTTTGAATGTAAAAAGGGCCAATGTCCTTAAAATCTAATTACTATGAAAAAAATTATGTAAATGGGCACAAGCCATAAATATACAATTTATAAAACAATGCAATGTAGAGATTGGACATGATTTTTCTTTTCTGTTTTTGCTTCTCTGTATTTTCTGGGTTTCCTACCCCCTACCCCAAAATGTGTTATTTTCTGTAGCAAAAAAAATAATCTCAAAAGGGGAAACCAGGAAAAAAAGTCTTTTCAGCCAACCTCAGCTTTCTGCCAGAGCTATCATAAAGCTCCGCCGCCTTCTCCAGCCAATCCAAACTCCCCCAGAATGCATGGGTGTGCAGGGTTACCAGGGATCCTACCCTGGCCAGAAAATATGTAGACTTCTGTTTGAATCCTCACAGCAGCCTGGAGCAGGGCGTTAGGACCCGGATAAAGCTAAAGCTCAGAGAAGGTCAGCACATTCCCCAAGGTCACACAGCAGCAGGCAGCGGGCTCGGTCTCGCTGTGTGTGCAGAAGGCCCGTGTCCCGACCCCAGCACTGTCCTCACCACTGCGTGTGGCCTTTTGTCCTGACCCTGGCTCTGTCCTAACCCCACCTGTGGCCTTTTGTCCCGACCCCCACCTGTGGCCTTTTGTCCCGACCTCTGTCCTGATCCCCACCTGTGGTCTTAGCAAGGCTCTCCCCTGTGACCCTCAGCATCCTCCTCTGAGGTGGACCGGCCCAAACGGCGTTTCACATTCCTTCTGCTCAGACCTGCCGGTTTCTGTCTCGTGAGCAGGGCTTCCCGCGGCTCCAGCCACGACCAGAGGACAGCCTCGGCGGCTCTGCGAACTGGAGAAGGGGGCGCACCTTGAACTCCTCGTGGATGCGCTCCTCCAGCATCTTAGCCGCCTTGCGGTCCTCCGTCTCCTCCTTCCACTTGTCCGCCAGGATCCGGGCTTTCTCACTGGCCAGAGCGTCCCGGAACTTCCTCGTGATCTCCGCCTCCTTCTGCCTCCTTCAAGAGAGATGTAAGGTCAGGGGAAAAGCTGAAGGACCACAGGGTTTCAAATAAAAACAGCGAGCAATTGTTCACTGGTCTGTTCTCTAAGGTCAGCAAAACTCGGTGCTGGGGAAAGTGTGGGGAAACAGGCGTCTCGTGTATGGGATGTGAATCAGCAAAGCTGTTCTGGAAGCCACGGAAATAAGACCCATTTCGCACTCAAGTTTACACAGATGTATGTGGAGGATGTTTGTCAGGTTTTTATAACATAAAAAATGATAAACAACCCAAATGTCTATCAACAGGACCAATAAATTGGATTTCTCATGCGATGGAATACTATTTATAGTAATCTCAGAGAACTCCCGGCGCTGTTACTCAACATGTTAAGGTATGAATAAAGGGGGTCAGAGAGCGTGATTCACCTGAATGCGCACAGCGGTTGCCTCAGGTGTAGGGTGTTGAGTTGCTCTTCATAGTTTTCAGTAGTGTTTGCATGTTTTTGCAATTTTACAATAAAACATCAGCATTAAAAATTGGGGAGAAAGTGTTGGCGTCAATTTTCCAAGTTTGGTGAAAAATGTTTAAATTGTTCATGAGAGGTGTCTGACCCCAAACCTGTCCGTTCCATCTGTGGAACGTGGGTCGCCTGAAGAGGGGCAAGCAGATTTCAAAAGCGCATCTACAGCCCCTGATCATGCACGGGTCAACGAGGGGGAAAGCGCAAGATGTCATGGCGTCTCTGCGGTGACGCCGGGCTGCGCCTCAGGGAAGGTGTCCTTGTGCCCACAGACCACGGGCCACTCACTGGTGGGGCCGGACTGGCACCGAAAGGCCCCCTGGTCAGCGCCCTCCCACCCGCCCCCGGCCTCACCAGAGCGCCTCCGCCTCCTGGTGCGCCTGCAGCCGCGCCCTCTCCGCCATCAGCTCCTCGGAGATGTCCTCGTAGGGCTTGTCACCGGGGCCCTCGCCCATGAGCCACACCCAGACCTCGCCGTCCGCCCCCAGGAGCCACCGGATGTGCTTGTCGCCGGCTGCCTCACAGCCGAAGCGGGAAGAGAAGGACAAGGTCTGACTTGTAATTAGCTAAGCAAAGACGAACGCGGGCCAGTGGCCACATCACACCACACCCCTGAAAGGACCCCAGAGGGTCGGCGGCACCCTCTCCCGTCCACTCCCGAGAGCGGTGCGGCCGCCAGGTGAGCGCGCAGGAGGCAGGAGCGCGGCTGCGGCTGAGCAGGCGCCTTGGCCGAGCTCTCCTGGGACCTTCAGCAAAGACGGCTGGTGGCGCCCAGCACTCGGGAGGACGGACGTGGCTTGGGTCACTCCGGGCAGCGGCACTGAGACCACCAGGGCCTTCTCTGCGCTCTCCCGCTCCTGACCACTGGCTGCAAACAAGGGCCCTGAGAGCGCAGCTGCCAGATCCTGAGTGTCCGCTAAGTGCTACATGAGCTGGAAGTAATTTCTCCATTTGTCTGTTGCAACAACTTCCATTAATTACCATGAGAACAAAGAAACTGATCCCCAAGGTGCTGAAGCAAATGTGGACAGCAGCTGGGTGGCTGCAGTACCAGGTTCTGTAGCAGAAAAGCATTTGTGAACCTGTGGGCGCTACGGGAAGGGAAGAGGTTGGCAAATAGAACGCTAATAGCAAGGTGCTAGGAAAAAGAAATGAGTTCAAGGAGGAAGTGAGGGCTTTGCGAGTAGAAGTGAAAGGGAATAGAGAGAACACAGAAATTTGGGACTTGAGGGATTGGAAATCTGCCTCAAGGGTGCATTTTACAACAGTGAATGTTCAAAGGTTTCACGTGACAGAGCCCAGTACCTTCATGGTGAATAAAACGGCTGGGCCGAGAACACACTGGTGGCCGTGGAAATGTGCCCCACAGACTCCACCTCAGGGGGCAGCAGCCAAGGGCTCCAGCACTGTTTGCACCAGGGCCCTGCTTCCCAGAGGCTGCTCCCAACCTGGCCCCTGCCGTGCCCTCCCTGGACCACACAGCTGATCACAGCACCTCCACCCCACCCGCCACTGCCGCCCGACAGCCCTCCCAGCCTGCTCTGGCACCCCCCTTTTGCGCTCACAGGCATTCCCCTTGATAACCCTGGCATGTCCCCCCCAAAAGGCATGTTTAGCTTCCAACCCCATACTGTGGATGTGAACCCATTTGTAAATAAGACCCTTGAAGATGTGCCCAGATAATGGGGGTGGCCTTAATCCAATATGGCTAAAACCCTTATAAGCAAAGGAAACTGAAAACAGAAGATGGAGCCCTCGGGGAGCAGCCAGAACCTGGAAGTCAAAGGAACCTGGAAGAGAAAGGAGAAGACGCAGATGCCTCCATGTGCATGGCCATGTGATGGAAAAGCCAAAAAGGGAAAGAACTTACATGTTTGTAAGTTCATTTATTCCTCTGGGTGTGAGACCCTTTGATTGTATTAAATTCAAAGGATTCAAGTTTACTTGATAAAATCAATTTAGGGCTTTTGATTCCACCACGTCAGTAGGGCATGACTCAGGTTGAGTCCCTGCCCCCTTGGTGGGCTGATATAAATGGGCACTCACTCAAGAAGACACGAGAAGAGAGAGAGCTCTGTCATGTTTGATCCTGAGCCCCCGGAGAGAGATGAGCAATCTGCCTGATAGTTTGCAGCAGAAGAGAACAGAGCAGCTGAGAAGGCCTGAAAAGAAATGAGCCCCATGCCAGAGACTGATCTAGGAAGCCCTGAGAGACCAGGCAGAGATCACCCACATCTTGCTTCAATATGTGACAGCTGACTTTGGTGAGGAAGTACCTCTTATGGTACCTGATTTGGACTTTCCTTGGGACTATAAGCTTCTACCCCAAATAAACACCCTTTATAAAAGCCAACAGATTTCTGGTACTTTGTATCAGCACCCCTGTGGCTGACTAATACACCAAGGAACCCCAAATATTGCTGGCCAGCCAGAAGACACCAACCCTGAGAGGAAGCCAGCCTTCCAGCCTCTGAACCCATGAGCCAATAAATTTATATGGTTAAAGCAGCCTGTTGTGTGGTATTTGTTTTAGCAGCCTGGAAACTAAAACACAGGCTTAATCCCATCTTGGTCTATGCTTATCAGAAGACCAGGAGTAACAAAAGCACATTAAAAGTGTGATTTCTCCCACTTCTACAACGAGCCTCAAAGTAGATGCCCAAGAGGCAAAGAAGTTGAATCAATTTCAGAACTATATCTAGAAAATAATTTTAGATGTTATTACTAGGACATGAAACTTACTGGAAACAGATTGGTAGCCTCCTAACTTTCTGTTTGTTTTGTTTTGTTTTTCCTATATTTATTTTAAATTAATGTTTATTTACCAACAATCTATACCTACTGTGATGGTTAATTTCCTGTGTCAACTTGGCTAGGTTATGGTGTCCAGTTATTTGGTCAAGCAAGCACTGGCCTGATTGCTGCTGTGAGGGTATTTCATGGATTTAAATCACTAGTCAGGTGATTGCATCTATGGATGATTGCATCTACAATCAACAAAAGAGACTGCCTTCAGCAATGAGAGAAGTCTCATCCAATCAGTTGAAGGCCTTAAAAGGAGAAGTGAAGATTTCAGCAGTCAGAAAGAAGTATTTCTATCTCTACTTCAGCCAGCTAGCTTTTCCTAGGGAATTCAAAGTCACCATCTAGTTCTCAGTTAACAGCCTTCCCTAAGGAATGCAGTCTTGCCAATCCCCATGTTCGTATGAGCCAATTCCTTTAATAATCTCTTAATATTTACACACACACACTCACATATCCTGTTGGTTCTGCTTTTCTGAAGAACCCTTACTAATACACCCACCAAGCAAAAATTCCCCTTCCCTTCTTCCCCCTTGGTAACCTCTTACTCTTTGGTAACCTCTAATCTACTTTCTGTCTCTGCAGATTTGCTGTTGGCAGGATATAATACTGCTTATTTCATTGAACATAATGTTTTCAAGGTTCTTCCATGCTGCAGCGTCTCACGAACTTCATTCCTTCTTATGGCTGAATAATATTCCATTGTGTGTATGTACCACATTTTGTCTGTCCAATGAAATGGATTTCATTTTTATATACACTTGGGGCATTTCCACCTTTTGGCTATTGTGGCCATGAACATTGGTGTACAAGTATCCATTTGAGACCCTGTTTTCATTTTCCTTGGGTATATAGCAAGGAGTGGAATTGTTGGGTCATATGGTATTCCATATTTTACTTTTTGAAGAAATGTTACATTGCCTCTGTGGCAGTTTGATATTGTTTATGAATTCCAAAAATAGCTATTGGATTAGGTTTGTGAACTGGTCTATGCCTCTAGGTGTATTAGATTGTATTAAATTCAGAGGTTTTACTTTTACTTGATTAAATTAAAATTAGGGCTTTGACTGGGCCATGACAGGACATTGAGTTCCCACCCCCTTGCTGGGCGGGGACTTAAAGAGAAAACTACAGGGAAGCGGGTGTGGCTCAGTGGATAGAGCCCCCGTTTACCATATGAGAGGCCCCGGGTTCGCTTCCCCGCGCATCCTTGTGAGGGCAGGCCGGCTCGCGCGACGCCGTGGGCTGATGCGGCAAGACCTCACAGCAAGGGGGAGATAAGCAGACACAGAGAAGACACGCAGCGAATGGACACAGCAGCACAAGCAGCAATGGGGGGATAAATAAAATAAAATAAATTAATTAAAAATAAATAAATAAAGAGAAAACTACACAGCAGAGGAGAGTTTTGAGCTGGAGCCTGAGAAGTGAACACACAGGAGAAGAATACAGACAGCTCCTTAGACACGGCAGAGGCCCTGGGAAGAGAGAGAGCCTGAGAGTCTACAGCTAACCTTGTGGAGAGAACAGAGCAGCTAAGCCTGGAGAGGAACGAGCCCCTTCACCAATTAAGACTTAAGGCACGTGTGTAAAGGCTGTACTAGCCCACGGAGGGTGTGATCCCAAGACTAACTTCAGATGAGGCCAAGGGGAATGGTGAACAAGGAGGAGCTTCCCTAGGGCAGAGTGAGCGTCTGCCGATGGGATTGTTTTCACTGGCAAGGCAGGGAATTCACAGAGCTGACCTGGACTTCAGGAATGCTGTAGACGTGATGTGTGGGTCTCACATGTTCCCTGTTTCCAAATGGGAGTGGATATTCTGACCTTGCTCCACCACTGTATAGTGCATCTTAAGGATGGGGAGTATTCAAATAGGGTCATGTATGATACTAGAAAGAAAGCTAGAGGATAAAACATGTGACTGTATAACACAGTGAACCCTGTGAGATGACTGTGGTTAATAGTACAAGTATGGGAAGTGGATGTGGCTCAAGATTGAGCTCCTGCCTACCACATGGGAGGTCCCAGGTTTGTTTCTCAGTGCCTCCTAAAGAAGACGAGGAAGATGGCGAGCTGATGCAACAGGCTGGCATGGAAAGCTGATGCAACAAGATGACACGACAAGAGACACAAGGAGGAAAACATAATGAGAGACTCAACAAAGCAGGGAGCAGGGAGCAGAGGTGGCTCAAGTGATTGAGCTCCCACCTACCACATGGGAGGTCCCAGGTTTGGTTCCCAGTGCCTCCTAAAAAAAGGAACATGAGCACACAATGAAAAGGAAGATGAGCACACAACGAACAGACACAGCAGGCGCAAACAATGAGGGGGTGGGGAGAAATAAATAAATAAAAATAAATCTTAAAAAAAAAATACTTCAAGTATAAGAATGTCCTTCCATGAACTAGAACAAATGTACATCACCATTACAAGGTTTTAATAATATGGTGGTGTATGGGGGAAAATACACCTAAAGCCTTTACTATGGACTTTAGGTAACCATACTATTATAATATTCTTTCATCATTTGTAACAAAGGTATATACCAGTGGTAAGTGTCAATAATAGGGGAGTATAAGAGAAATGGGATTTTTTTTTTTTTTAGCAATGAAAACATTCTAAAATTGGTTGTGGTGATGAACGCACAGCTCTGTGATTATACTGAGAGCTACTGATTACACACTGTGGATGGATTG
>JAQZBX010106873.1:0-10708 GCA_029593785.1 Cabassous unicinctus
TGCCAGTCTAGATAAGGGTTTGTCATTTTTTTAATTGTCTCAAAGAACTAACTTTTGGTTTTATTAATTCTATCTAATTTTTCCCCCTCAATTTCATTTATTTCTGCTCTGATATTCCTTCTTGCATTCCTTCTGCTTGCTTTGGGAATAGTTTACTGGTGTTTTTTTATTTGTTTGTTTGTTTGTTTTTCTAGTTCTTCCAGCTATGTAGTTAGATTTTGATTTTAGCTCTTTCTTCTTTTTTAATGTAAGCATTGAGGGCTATAAATTTCCCTTTCAGCACTGCCTTCACTGCACCCCATAAGTTCTGATATGTTGTGTTCCTATTTTCATTTGTCTTGGGATATTTATTGATTTCTCTCACAATTTCTTCTTTGCCCCACTGATTATTTAAGAGTATGTTGTTTAATCTCCAAATATTTGTGAATTTTCCCTTTTTCTGTCTGTTGTTGATTTCCAACTTTATTCCACTATGATCAGAGAAAGTGTTTTGTATAATTTCAACCTTTTAAAATTTATTGAGATCTGCTTTGTGACCCAACATATGGTCTATCCTGGAGAAAGATCCATGAGCACTTGGAAAGAATGTATATCCTGCTGTTTGGGGTGCAGTGTTCTGTATATGTCTATAAAGTTTAGTCCATTTATCACATTATTCAAGTTCTCTGTTTCTTTATTGAGCCTATGCCCAGATGTTCTATCCATTGCTGAGAGTGGAGTATTGAAGTCTCCAACTATTATTGTAGAGACATCTATTTCTCCCTTCAGTTTTGCCAGTGTTTGCCTCAAGTAATTAGAGGCATCCTGGTTTGCTGGATAAAAGTTTATGATTTTTATTTCTTCCTGGTGAATTGCCCCTTTTATTAATATAATAGTCTTCCTTGTCTCTAATAACATTTTTTTCTTTTAAAGTGTAATTCATCCAATATAAGTATAGCTACTCCAGCTTTTTTTTTGTTTACTGCATGTGTGGCATATCTTTATCCAGGCTTTCACTTTCAATCTATTAGTATCCTAGAGTCTAAGGTGAGTCTCTTTTAGATAACATATAGATGGCTCATATTTGCTTATCCATTCTGCCAATCAGTGTCTTTTGATTGGAGAGTTTAATCCAATAACATTCAATGTTATTACTGTAAAGGCAGTTCTTACTTCACTCATTTTGATCTTTGGGTTTTATCTGTCATATTTTATTTTTACCACTCTTTTACACATTTTTACTGATATAATCTTCATTTCTAGACTCTCTTCCAAGCCTCTCTCCCCTGTCTTTTCTTTTCAGGCTGTAGAACACCCATAGTATTTCCTGATAAACTAGTCTCTTGGTTACAAACTCTCTCAATTTCTTTTTTTCTGTGCATACTCTAAACGCACCCTCATTTTTGAATCACAATCTTTCCAGATATAAGATTCTTATCTGGAAGTTTTTCTTTTGCAGTGTCTTAAATATATCACACCACTGCCTTCTTGTCTCCATGGTTTCTAATGAGAAATCAGCACTTAAACTTGTTGGGTGTCCCTAGTATGTGATGCATAGCTTTTCTCTTGCTGCACTCAGAATTCTTTGTCTTTGGTATTTGACATTCTGATTAGTATGTGTCTCAGATTTATTAAGATTTATTTGGAAGGGAATAAGTTGTGCTTCTTGGACATGGATATCTATGTCTTTCAAAAAGTTTGGGAAATTTTCTACCATTATTTCTCCAAATTTTCCTTCTGCCCCCTTTCCCTTCTCTTCTCCTTCTGGGACACTCATGGCACATATATGTTTGCACATCTCTTGCTGTCATTTATTCCCCTGAGACTCTGTTCAATTTTTCCCATTTATTTTCTTTATCTGTTCTTTTGTATGTTTGCTTTCAGAGGCCATGTCTTCAAGCTCCATGATCCTTTCTTCTGCCTCCTCAAATTTTCTGTTATATACCTTCAGTGTATTTTTTATTTTATTTATTGTGCCTTTCATTCCTATAAGATCAGCTATTTTTCTATGTATCCTTTCAAATTCTTCTTTGTGCTCACCCAGTGTCTTCTGAATATCCTTAATCTCTTTAGAAATCTCATTGAATTTATTAAGATTTGTTTGAATGTCTATGATTAGTTGTCTCAATTCCTTTATGTCATCTGGAGGTTTACCTTTTTCCTTTAACTGGGCCATATCTTCCTGTTTCTTGGTATGGATTGTCATTTTTTGTTGGTGTCTTGGTATCTGGCTTATTAGATATATTTATTCTGGGAACCGTTTCTGTCTTTAGTTTAGGGCTTTCTTGCCTTTCTCCTTTGCTGTTTGTGCAGTAGGAGCTAAGGATGTAGTTGTTTCTGTAAGCTCTGGAGGCTGAAGCTGCCTGCATTGCCTCAGGAACTGATTACTTTCTCCCAACTTTCTCCTCTGCTTGGAGTAGAGACAGAGCCGCAGCCATGTGTAGTAATCCAAGCTGTGCAGGCCAAGACCATCTGTAGTTGTCTGGAGAGACTGATGAAGCTTCACGCTTCTTCCTCCCCTGCCTGGACAAAAATGGAGCTACTGCTGTGGGCGGAAAACTAAGCCGTGTGGATCAAAACTGACCACAGTGGACCAGGTAGACTAATGTAGCCCCAGCCCCCTCCTCCTTTTCCAGGAATGAGATTAGACCCTCCAAAGTTGTGTTTGGCCTACAACAACCTAATCCATGTGGGCCAAAAGCACCCGCAGTTGCCCTGAGAGGCTGAGGGAGTACTATACCTTCCTCCCTTTAAGGGGTGAGGATGGAACCACAGGAACCCAACAGACTAGTCCATGAGGGCCATAAGCACCTGCAGTTGCCCAGAGAGGCTGAGGAAACAGCTCCTCTCCTATCCTACTGGTAGGGGGCAGGGATGGAGCTACAGGTGCCCAAGTATCCAGTCTGTGTGGGCTGAAAGTGCCTACAGTTGCCCAGAGAGGCTGAAGAAACACCAGACCCCTCCTATCCTACAGGGAGAGGGGCAGGGATGGAATCAAAGGTGCTCAACAAACCAATCCATGTGGACCAGAAGAAATTTTTTTGTCCAGAGATGTCCAGGAAACACAGCTCCCCTCCTATCCTATTGGAAGGCATGGATGGAGCCCCAGGCATCCAACTATCCAGTCTGTGCCAGCCAAAAATGCCTGCAGTTGACCAGAGAGACTGGTGCAGTTCCCCCCAGCTTCCTCCCTGCCAGAGGTGGGGCTGAGGTCTAGGCTAGGACAGCAGTCCTATCTCAGTGGAAAGAAGCCGGTCCCTACCAGCACTGTGATTTTCAATCAGTCCTGTTTCCCCTCATGCTGGGGGTGGAGTTAAAACCAACCTCTTTCCAACTTAGACAGGTCCAAACTTTAACTGTTCTTAGGGTTATACTTTAGCCAGCCAAATTTACTAATCAGTAGCTGCAGTCAGTGCCCAACAGTCTCTTTCTCCCCTGTCTTTTGGGAAATGGACCTTCCAACTCCAGCCAGGGAATAGCTCCCAAGGAAGCTTGTGGTGCCAGTGGAGGATGGGCATCCTCAATGATGTGGAGTGCTCTACTTATGAATCTTCACTGCAGATGGGCAGTCTCCTCCTTCCACTCTTTCAAGGATGTTGCAGGGTATTTTTCTGGTCTCCTGGGCCTTCAAACAGGTGCTTTAGATAGCTCTGGGTGATTACTAACTGCCCTGTAAGATGAGCTGACTCTTGGAGCTCCTTACTCTGCTGCCATCTTGCCCTTCCCCCTAGAGTTTCTTTCATGTTAGGTTTTAATGCAGTCCTCTGAGAGTATCCAAATTCATGTGTTGTGTTTTTTTTTCATATAAATACAAATATTAGAACAACCAAGTACTTAGCAGCCATTACCCTTTAGAATGACACATAAAGAGAAGTGTGCTTAAGTACAAATTCTAGGGCTCTCCTTACCAATCCTGTAGGAGTGCTTTTTGTCTAAGGTATTGTTTGTTATTATCCAAGATATGAGTGAGCCAAATGAGAGGCCTCCCTGCTGAATTTTCTTCCCAAAAATTTAAATTTAAATTTCCATGCCACAGGATAGTGGGAATTCAACTTCATCTTTGTGAGAAATTCAACTTCAAAAGTTCCATGAAGCTGGTGCAGCAGAAGCCCAACCTACAGAATTATGATAACAATTAGGGTAAAACTATTACCTACAGATCACCTTCTGTTAAATCTGATTCTGTTAACAAAATCCCACATTAACCAAAATTCCAAAATATTTTATGTAATTGTAATTGATGTTCAGATTCATATATTCCTTCAGTTATTATTTATTGAATTCTAACTGGCCTCATAACATTCAGTTTGATACTTTAGAGTCTAAAATTTATAATATAGACATATGGAATATAGACAAATAAATATGCAACAAATAATAGACACTTGAGGTGCTTATAGCCTAATAAGAGAATGAATATGGATAGATAAATACCTGCAATATGAGGTTTAAATAAAAATAGAAATTAATTCCATAAAAGAATATGGAATTGTTTGGTACCATATCCTATTTGGAAAGAGACAGAAGGACAAGTATAGAAGCAGAGGAGGTTTGGTGTTATAGGAGTTTAGAGAAGGGAAGTAATACTTTCCAATGGGAAGGTCTTCAGAGATTTCATGGAAGAAATAGTCATTTAATTTTTCCTTGAACTGCAGATAAGAACATGGATCAGTTATGGAGGAAGAGACTTCCAGCAAAAAGAAACAACCTCAACTATACTATACCAGTCTTGTAAGCAGCCAGTCTATCTCTTCCCTTTCTTGTCTGTAATTTTCCAGAGAAATGTACACTTACTGAATCCCCTTACTTCCCTCCCCAGCCCTCAATAATCTGGCTTCTGCTCCTACTGTCAATTGAATATAGTCTCAGAAAATGTCACTTAGGAGCTCTTAAATGTCAAATGGAACTGGTGTGTTAACATCCTAATCTCATTGGATCTCTGCTACATTTGATATAATTAATCACTCCTTCCTTCGTGAGGCCTCCACGACACCATATTCTCCCTCTCTCTTTGTACCTTGGATGGTTCCTTCTCTGGCCCCGTCATGGGCTCGTTTTCTCCCATCTGCTCTGTAAAGGCTGCCATTTCACAGGGTTCTGTCCTCCTCCCACTGTTTTTCTCACTCCACATGCTCCCTAGGAACCACAGCCTTTCTCATGATTTCAATCACCATCTATACACCAAGGACTCCTAAATCCATATTTCTAGTCCTGGTCTCATCCCCAGAGCTACAGGCTCAGTAATCAGAGTTCCAAAGGCAACCACCACTCAACAAGTTTAAAATCAGAATCAAATCTTTAGCTTTTCCCCTAAAAAATCACTTCCTCTTGTATTTTCTGTCTTGTTTGGAGTTTGCTGATTTTACTACTATTTATTTCTCAAATCTGTCCTTTCCTTCCTATCAAGATCCTAGCCCAGTACATTTATCAGCCTTGCCTAGGCTACTTTAACAACCAACCCAACTCCAGTCTTGTCCCCACAAACCTACTTCTAAACATCTGCCAGAAAGAGCTAGCATGTCTTATCCTGCCTCTCTTTCTTTATCTCTCTCTCATACACCCATGCACACACACATGCACACACACCTTAATGACTTTTATCAGCAACATGTTTCTTTAGAGTAACATCCAAGTTCTTCAACATGAAAAATGAGGCTCTTTACCTTCTTCCCATTGTGGAATAGAGGAGAAGTTCTGAAATAGCCATTTGCCAGCCAACTAGGGACACATAAAAGATTTCTGGGCAGCATCAATGGTCCAAATGAATTGAGAGAACATGATTTTTTAGAGGTATTTGACTTGCAAATATCTTCAGCACTAGACAGACAATAATAGAAGCAGAAGAGGTACACAGAAGGATTGACCTGGATTGGTAAGGTTGAATAACAGAAGAGATTATGGTATTGTCAAGAGAGCCACTAGAATTTAAAGGCATAGTCCATGGAGTCCAGACTTGATAGAGAAGGGAGAAGAGAAAGGAGAAGACAAATAAGAAGTAAATGGCTGCAGTTTCAATGAGACTTACAAGTAATGGAGTTAAGATTGCAACATGAGGAAACTACCGGCAGGAAGCAGAATATAAAAGGAAAGTATTGGAGATGGGGTTGTTCTAAGTAAATGCATGATTCTGGTCTTTGATAGCTTGAATGCATGGCTGATGGGAGGTAAAGATGGAGGACACTGGAACAAAGAAGTTAAGAATCTCTGGAACTACTTAGTATGGTAGAGAATTTGTCATTGTATTTATTACACTGGATTACAAATGTCTATTTTTATGTCTGCCCCTCTTACTAGATGAAGAGCTACCAGAGACTAATGACTATGTGCAATTCAAGTTTATATCCTCCAGAGTCAGATCTAGCACAGTGCCTGGGATAGAGTAAATGCTCAGCAAAATATTTATTAAGTGACAAAAGCTTGGAATTGAGAAATTCTATCATGTGTGCAAGCTGCAACATCATTTGAGTGGCTCAGATGCATGAAGATAAATAGCAAGAAATACCACTGGGACCAGTTAATGGATGCTCTGGAATAGCATGCCAAAGAAATTGGGCTTTATTTGTAGTCAATTTGAAGTCTCTGAAGGTTTGAGGGTTCACAATTCCCAGCTATTGATTAACAATCGATTAATATTTATGATTTTAAAGCAGGGAACAATGCTAAGTATGTCTGAATCATCAAAGAAGGATTATGCTGTGCTTACCAGAGTGGTTCTATCCTGATAGAGATGCTTTTTTCTACTGTTGTCCTTTGGAATTGATCATCTTTCTTCTCCATTCAGGCGGTGAATCATCAAATGTTTACTGAGTATCTTCTATGTACCAAAATCTAGACTAAGCACTTTCACAATGATATTTTACTCCACTCAATAGATTAATTTGGTAAATCAGATGATCAGGTTTCCAAACTATGTTGGACAATGAATGTAATATTTACATATCATAAGGTAAATATGATATACTCAAAGTTCTCAAAGTTATATATAGGATTATGTGGAATATAGTTTGTTTATTTTTTTTTAAGAATTTGCTTCTATTCAAAAGCATGCACTATATGTGGGAACAGAAATTAACTTCTATAAATGGAAAAAGTGAGGCTCATAAAAATTTAGTAATGTATCAAAGGCCACAAAGAAAGAGAAAATGCAACCCAAAACTGGCATTCTTCTGAGGCTCATTTGCGGCCTTCTGCTGGCTCCGTGATTTAGATGTAAACTTCACCAACTCTGAAATGTGATCTCCATACAACAGACAAGTGGAAAATTGGCCATTCAGCGAAACACAGTGAAAGGGAAGCAGGCTGCTGGGTGAGTTTCATCATTTATTACCACGCTGGTCCTAAATTTTCACACCTAATTAATCAAGCTTGCTCTGTAATCACTTTTCCTGCGTGTGGTGTTGGTAGATTTTATAGCTGCGGTTTTAATGAGTGGCTGTTTCTTTTGACATTTGGAAATCTAATCTGGAAAAATGATTCAATGACTTGTAAAGACTTTTTATTTTATATATTTAGACATGTAGCTTTCCAGGGTTCTTGGAGCAAACAAGGGGCAGCCACACTTTCCGTGGAGCTGCTGTTCGTGCCAGTGCATGGCAGTCCAATTCCTATGGAGCTACTCAACAGATGTGGCTGGCTGCCCAGGGAACAAATGAGAATTAATATATAGCAATTGCAAGTACCTAGGGAATAAATGAGAATTTGAGACTTATCTTGTGAAAAGAAGATATTTTAAAACCCGAGATCTCTCATGAAATACTGAAACTTTGGGAGACCATTCCATCCTGGGAAACAGTTATCAAGGAGGAGAGAGAAAATATATTCACTGCAGACAGGAAACAACCACTGAATTATAGAAATATGTCAGCTACCGAGAGAGAAATAGCATGAGAAGCAATATTTCCACTTACAAGAAACATTAATTAATATTCTATAGCCTATGTAATCCTTGTGATTACGTCTCTGAGAAAAAGAGATCCTAGAGAAATACACATGTCAAAATACATTATTCCTGAGTGCATGGCACATATGGATGAAGCTAAATTGGCCTTCTTATTCCCATCAAAAACCCCACAGGAGTGATAGGACTAAAGACTGGCAGTCATTGCTCCATCAAGCTGTTCATTCCCATGGATTTGTGATTCTCAAGCTGGAGAAAGCAATCTGGAAATGGGGCAAATGCCTGTGAATTTTGCAGTCACTCTACCCCAATATACTGAATGGATTTAATAAACAATTGTTCCTTTCAAATACCATGGCATTCATAAGCTGCTCTTCTCATTTGGATCTTTCCAGTGAATATGCTGATTTAATATCTCCTGGATCATACCCTTTTCCCTCTCCCACCCTGAACTATTTGCCTGTCAAATTAATTGGTAACTATTTGCATAGTTCACCTATTTCTGCTTTCTTCCTTTGGGTCTTCCTCAGTTCATCAACGAATGAAAAATTCTCAACTACAAAACCAAACAATCAATTTTGGTTGCTAGGAGGGAAGACATCAGTCCAGAAAAATTGAAGCTGAAGGGTCAGAATTTGCTAATACCATTTCAGGCTCAGAGCTCATAAGTATTCTGAGGTGCAAGAAAACTTTGCAAATCATCTGAAAACAAACTAAACCAAAGAACTGACTCCGTGATGGATGGTATTTCAAAATGGCACCACAAAAAGCAAGGTTAGAAATAATACACATAATATGCTATGCTGTGCTTTAAAAAGTATACACATATATCCATAGTACATGCATACATTGTCTCTGGAAGGGAGCACGAGAAATTACTGACAGCCTTGCCCTCATGGAGAGGAATAAGATGTTGATAAACAGGGAAAAGAAGGAGATTTACTTGGCACTGTATATGTCCTTTGGTCCCTTTAGAATTTTGCTCCATGCACACATATTACTTATTAAAAATAAAAGCATATTTTTAAATGGAAGTTTTTACACCAGCAGCAAAAGCCTCTAGCTCTCAGTCCCAGCCTGAGAAATGCATTCCTTTGCCTGCAATGCTCATCATCCCATTTTCATCCTTCACACAGTTTACATTTGGGACTGTCCCCATTTCTCTCCTTGGGAATCATCCAGTCCACTGCGTTCACATTTTAAATGAAGAATTGGCTCAGAGTAATACAAGTGACCTTTCCAGGGTTTCCCAGCTTGCTAAAGACACAGCTAGAATCAAAATCTTTTTATAAGAAACAACAGCATGTATTTCTAACTTTCCTTACCCAAAAGGATGTGGTTACAAAGTGCTGGTCTGAAGACCCTCTTTCCAATTAAGTCTTTCAAATCCACTAGAAATGTATGGCTTCCTTCTTTTCTCCAACCCCACTACTTCCGCCACTACTACCACTTTGCTTCCTTATTTGCTCTACCATTCCCAAGAACTCCCTTCCCAATACAATTAAGTAATCTAGAATTAAACATTTTGCTGTTTTGGGGCTCCCAATCCCAATCTGTTCCAGGAGGAATTAGTTTCCAATCAGGGGCTTTAGAACTGCACCGCAGAGCACCCGGAGCAGCTGACTCATGATGCCGGTTGTGGCAGCTGCTGTTTCTGCAGGGATTTCTGAGTTTCCCTTAACAGCTCATGATTTTCATAAACTAACCTCATTGTAACCAAACCATGAAATTGCAAATATAAACTTTGTCAACAAACAAAGACCTAGAGGAGGCTAATGCAGCTTTGCCTCATCTACAGCCTCTCAATCACTACCTAATCCCAGACACAGAAGAGCAAGCTGTTCAGTCCAGAAGGTACCTGGTCCTCGCTTCCAGAATCCAGATGTGGAAGGGGAAGGTCCTGGCCTGTCAACAGCTCCATTCGCTTGATCCACATGAGGCCCAGCTTCCTGGACTAAAACAGGCTGGGGAAAATAATGACCAGTACAGAATCTGTTCAGGCCTTTGTCTTCTCTAGTCTAGGTGCTCCCTCCATTCTGATCATATCCCTCTCCAGATTTGAAAATCCTAGCTACAGTTGGCTACATTCAAGAGAAATCCCAACTCCTTTATTTGGCATTTTCAGTTTTCTGGTATCAGGATGTTGCCTATCTAATCAGTTTCATTAACCAAAAATCCCTGCTCCCATCAGCCATAATGAGCTTCAAGCCTTTCCCACCTGCCCTCTCAACACCACATACAAGCCTGGTGCCATCAAGCCCCATCATCCCACAACCACTTATTCAACTTAATCCAATTCATCTTTAAATATTTAAATCAAATAGTATCTCCCCTGTGAAATACCTTATGATTTTGATGCCCATCTTTTGAGCTTGCTAACTTACATTGACATTATTTGCTCTGTGTCTGCTTCTCCCTAGACTATGCATTCTTTGATGGCATGGCCTTACACAACCTAAGATTCCAAGAACCCAACACAATATCTGCTAAGTAGCTGGCATTAAGTAAAGATTTCCCAAAATAGAGTGTAATGGTTAATAGCTTTGGAGCCAGACCAAATTCTGTAGTTAAGTTGCTTTGGACAAGTTCCTTGATAACTGAGCCTCAATTGCCTCAGCTCTAAAGAGGGGACGGTAATACCTATTTCATAGGGTTGTAAAGGTAAATGAGTTAGCATATGTAGCATCTATACCAGATAGACAGTACTAGGCAATTGTTAACTTAATATTATTATCATGGCTCAACTACATACTGACGAGGAAATCTTGGTTAAGTTTCTCATCCTCTCAGTTTTCTCACCCCTAATATAGGGATAAGAATAGCATGCAACAA
>JAQZBX010106874.1:0-10712 GCA_029593785.1 Cabassous unicinctus
TTTTTTTTTTTTTTTAAACTGAGGCACCAAGTAATGGTGAGCAGGGAAGGAGAGGGTAGAGATTCCTGGGGAAATCGGCTCAGTCATCTGAGCCCCCAGTGTCCCCAGTGGCTGAACAATCCCTCTATCGGAGGTGACAAGGAGACAACAGTCCAGAAATGTCACTCATGCTGCGCCTCCATCTCCATCACCACTGGAGGCCTCTGCCTATCTTGACTGTCATACCACCTGTGCCCAGCAGGGGAAAGCACAGACCCACCAAAGCATTGGTTTCCAACCTACTAGGAAGGATCCCTTCTAGGATTTCCTCCTCTGTGGACCCGTGATTGAAAGATGCTTCCTGCCAAGCCGACCAAATTTATTAGGTAATAATTGATTAAATCTCTTCCTTTCCTTTATAACACACAGTTCTGATCAGCATGTGTGCGCGAGTTTGTGTAGGCTCTCTGAGCTGATAAGGTTCCACCCACGAGGTCCTAGCCTAGCCCCGCCTTATTTCCACCAGACCTTAGGGGGGAGGTGGTGGTCAGCAATGGCCTGAGGATCCTCAGGGATTGAAGGTGCAGGCTGGCTCCCCGCTCAGATTTTCAGCCGCCCCCACTCCCACCCTTCTTGTTCCCCCTCAGAGCAGTAATTTTGGGCAAGAGGAAGCTTGAACACTTGGCCCCGGAGGCTGACTTGAGGCAGCCACTATCTCAGACATGTTTAGAGTCTGCTCCTTGCTAGCGTGAGTGCCCCAAGGACACGGACTCTTCTCCCCTGCCACAAGGTCCCCAGCTCCAAGCACAGTGCTTGGCACATAGCTGGTGCTAAGGTTTGCTGTTGAATTGAGACAGCCATTAACCCCATCAGCAGTTAAAACAGTATTTTTTTTTTTTTTTCAAATAAGAGGTCCCAGCAGCTAAGCCCAAGGGCAAGAACCAGACTCTGGTCTGTCCCAGGCTGGAGGTGAGGACAGTGGATGAGGTATAGATGGACTTTCCAGCATGCCCACGAGAACCCTGCTTTGACTCACCTTGGGGGTCCCTAGCCAGGACATGAAACAAGTGACCTCATCTCTTACCCACCCGAGGACCTGGTTACCTTGGCAGCTAAAAGGTTTAAATCAGGTCAGCTCAGAGGAAATGGCTGGTGCATTCCAGGGCCAGGTCCTTTCCAGCTCCTGCTCACACTCCTGTCAGTGGTCCTGAACAATGTGGGAGGAAGGGTGGAAGGAGGAGGAGGCCAGAGGGGAGGGGACACTTCTGGCCCCTCGCCTGGCCTAGAGAAAATCTGGGCTAATTCAGTGGGCTCTCCCTCCTCCATGCCCTGGTAGTGCAGGAAGGGGGTCCCCACAAATTAAATGAGAGGAGCAAGTGAAAGGAAAGGACCTCACATTCAGGTTGGAAATTGTACCTCAGCCCAGGGGCTCTAACTCCCCCCCCACCCCAATATTCTCTCATCCTTCTAGTCCCACCCTGCATGGGGCAGGCGGGACAGTAGCTCCAAGGTGGTGTAGAAAGAGCCCTGGATTTTGGAAGTGGACAGACAGGAGGCCCTTTTCCGCCCTTTATTAACTGTGTGCCCTTGGAGTCACTTAGCAGCTCTCAGCCTCAGTTTCCCCATCTCTAAAATGAGACTATCAATACCTACCTTCCCCAGTCATTGTCAGGCTGAATGGGAGATGAGTCCAGGAAATGCTTCTGAAATTGGTGGACACCAGAGATTGTTATTCTCTAAGGTGAGAGGAACCCAAGGGTCTCCGGAGGTGACAGCGTGCAGGGAATGTTTTTTCTTTTCTGCGGCGCCTCCTCCTTCCCCAGCCCCGCCATTGGCTTTAATCCTCCCTTCCCAACCCCGGCGCTTCTTCTTGGGACCGCCTGGGTGGTTCCCAGCTTTTCACAGCCTGCCCTTTTCCATGGGCGCCTCCATCCTAAAATCGCTGGAGATGCCGACGCAGGCGCAGAGTTGTTCTAGGGTGGGACAGGTGGCGGGGGTCTCGGCTTGTCTGGGTCCGCGCCCCTCTCCCCACCCTCCCGCCCGCTTTGGGGTTCTCATTTGCAGATGGCTCCCTGTGGTCCTCAGCTCATCTCTGGGCTAAACCGGCGAGAAGAGAAACAAGGGGTGGGGGTCCTGGAAGGGGGTTCTCACATTCGCTGTCGGGGGCCCAAGAGGGGGATCCAAGCCCCTGCGCCCCAGCGCCGCCCGACCAGGTGTCTCCCAGCCGTGCTCGCCGTTGCTGACGATCCTCTACGCGGAGGTTTGGCCCCTCGGCTCCCCTGGCCGGGACCCCCTTTCCCCAGACCGCGTCAATCCCGCGTCTCTGAGCCGGCGGGAGAAAGCGGTTCTAGGACCCGGAGGCGCCGCCGAGCGCGCCGCCGCCTCTCGCCTGGTCTTCGCCGCCTCCCGTTCGGGCAGGTGAAGCGGCGCCTGCCGCCCCCTCTGCGGCAGGTGGACCGCGGCGGCCGCCCCCTCCCCGACGCGCCATGGCCGCGGCGGACCCCCGGGCCGGCGCCCGGAGCTCGCCCCCTCCCTCCAGCCCGCCCCCCTGGGGCCGGGCGCGGCGCGGCGCGGCGGCGAAATGCGGTTTGCGCGCTCGGGGAGAGACAGCAGAAGTTCGAAAATCGCCGAGGGGGGAGCCTGCGCCGCAGCTTCCTGCCCCCGGCCCAGCCCTCTGGCCCCCGCGGCCTGCAGCCTGACTTCCTCCCCCCACCCTGCAGCTCGCCGCCCGGCGCCCTCGGACGGGGCCGCCCCGATGGGACGCCGCGCCCCGGCCCTGGCGCGACGCTGACCGAGCGCTCGCCGCCGCCAAGCCCCCCGCCGCCGCCGCCGCGAGCCGCGGCCCCGCTCAGCAGCCGGCCGGGAGCTCCGTCCCCCGCCCCCGGAAAGCTGGATTTCCGAGGCTGGAGGCGCCTGGCCGACTGGGTGGGGACCACCATGGGCAACGCGGCCGGCAGCGCCGAGCAGCCCGCGGGCCCCGCCGCGCCGCCCCCCAAGCAGCCGGCGGCCCCCAAGCAGCCGATGCCTGCGGCTGGGGAGCTGGAGGAGAGGTTCAACCGGGTCCTGGTGAGTGTGACCCGGGTGCGCGCAGGGCGCAGGCGGGGCGCGGCCGGGGCTCCGCACGCGTGGCGTCCCCGGGGGCTCAGGTGCAGCTAGGCGATCCCGGGGTGGGAGTGACAGTGGCTTCTTTCAGAGTGACTTAGCACTCTGCCGAATAAACTTTCTTCTGCGACCGCCCAGTCTCCCTCCCCAGCCCCCCAGCGCCCCCCCCTCCACCCCCGCGCTCCTAGGTCTAAAGGTCTTAAATAAAAATGTCCTCTGAGGAAGTTGGGAGCGGAGGACACAAGGGGGACCCGAGGCACGCAGGCCCAGCCACCGGGTGCAGAGCTGGAACGTCCGCCGGTCTGAGTGAAAGACCGAAGGGGTTACGTTTAACCTCCTGGGAGTGGAGATGAAGTCGACGGGTTTGGGTCCTGATTTGCTGGGTGCCTAGGTTGCTGGAAGTTGGGTTGTTGCATCGTGGAGCGGGGGTGCCTGCATTTTTCCCCCCGAAGCCCCCATATCAGGGAGAGGTTGCCAGTGGGTCCTTATCTTGGGCAGCCTTTCCCACCCACTGAAGGAATTAAGGTTAGGAAGGGCGGGGTCACGACCAGACCCGCTGGTCACTCTTGCTTAAGGTGGAGGGAAAATCTGAAGTCCCCAAGCCCTCCCCCAGCCGCTTGCCTGGGGGCTTGGGGACTATGCCCCTGGGAAGGGAGCTCTCTGCTCAGGCCGAACCCAGGAGTGGTCAGGATGTGTGTAGTGCCTTGGGGGCTCCAGAGCAGAATCAGGGGGTCCCATGGGGGATGGGGAGGGTGGGAGACAGCAGTGGGGAGGGGCAAAGGCCACTCATTCTCACTTCCCGCTCCTTTTACCAGCCCTGTCCCTACCTCCCTTCCCTAACTAATTGCCTGGCGGCCTGTCTGCTGTCGCCTTTCCTGCTGGACACTAAGTGACAGGCAAATAAGACATACTTTTCCCCAGAGGCGCTTCCCAATCTGAGCAGTCCAGCACTGCAGGTCTGAGGGTGAGGGCCCGCAGAGCGGACGGGCGGCGGTGGCCAGTGCTCAGCTTGTCCCCACTCCACCTCCTTGACATCATTTCCCCTCCTCTGGCCAGTCATTCAGTCACACTTGCCAGACCCTCTGCATGTTCCCAAAAGGCAGCCTCCTAACAGTGGCTGAAAATCTTGGCTGCTGCCCGCTCCCAGGAGAAAGCTAGTGGGGGTCTTGGAAGAGCTGCTGTGGGGTGGGGGATGGGGTGAGGGACACTGAGGACACCTCACTCCAGGCTAGCCCCTGACTGCCTAATTTCTTCACTTGCCCCCACTCTCCCCTTCCCAAACCCAGGGCCTGGCATAGCTGAGCTGAGCTGAGCAGATGGGTGTCTAGGTGGGGGATAGGGGAGAATGAGGAGACACAGGTCCTGGGGGAAGCCTGGACCCCCACCAGCCTGCCTGGGCAGACCCAGGTTGTCTCTCCCCTCACGTCCCTGTCTGTGGTTGCTGGGGAGGGGGGCGCCACCCAGGCACGCTGGTGGGGAGACGCTATGTGACTAACTCAGACCCATGGAAAACCCAAAAGTCAAGTGATGAGTGAGGTTTTTGATGGCTATGTAGGACATTATTGCCCGGCTTGGATTTGTTGCCGGAACTCTGATTGGTTGAGTCTGCCACACATTGCCACTGGGAGTCCTGGAGTAGCAGGCAGTGGCGGGAAGAGGCCCAGAGATGAGTTTAGGGGGAACCTCGTGGGTAAAGGGGCAAAGGCTGGGTGGACAGCCAGGGCAGCAGCACCTGCTGGGGATCCCTTCCCACCCCAGCCTCCAGAAACCCCAGCATGTCTGCACTTCACCCTCTTCCTGGGGAGGGGTCAGCCTGTTCCTCACCCTGGTGTGAGCAGTACATACACAAGGTCGCTTGGTTGAGAAAGGACATACTCAAGGTCACTGGGTTGTCTCCTCACACTCCCCACCAGCCAGGGCCATGGCCTAGCTGCCCAGAGCAAAACACTGAGCTAAACCCACAGGCCTGGCAGTGGGTGCTGCAGGCCAGATGGGGTCCTGTCCTCAGTGTCGAGGAGGGGAAGAGCCTTAGATTGCCGAGCAGGATGGGCCCATCACTCTCAGGGACACCCCCCTCCCAGTCTTAATGGGAGAAGCATAGCCCACCCCCTGGGGCTCTGGTCAGATGGCCTCAGGGAACCCCTTCATTCACTTCTGTCCCAGGTGGGGAGTAGGGTCCTGAAACTCCAAACCACTCCTCTTCTGGCTGGGGGACCCCTCCCCTCCCATGGGTGTGGGGTGCCCTCACCAAGGCCCATAGCCAGAGATGCAGGGAGCCCATGCAAGGGTGGGTGGTGAGGGGCTACCTTTCTGAGGAGGCTGGGAGAGAGGGGGGTGTCCCTACTTAAAATAGGGGTGGGAGAAGGAGCAGGTTGAGCCAGGGTTTCCAGCTGCTGCCTTAGCAACAGTGGAGGAGGGACGGCTGCCCAGCTACAGGGGCCTGCTGCAATGGGGGTGGGGGTGGGGGGCAGGAACCAGCCAGCCACCCTCACCTCTTGCCTCTCCTATGCCCATGCCGAGGCTGGGTGCTGAGATAGCAAGGCACTGCTTCCAAGCTTGCCTGACAGCGAGGTGAGAGACACCCCTGGACTGTCAGGGCAGGGAGGAACCTGTAACCTTGGGGTGGAAGGTTTTGAAACCACCTATCAGGGCAGAGGATTCAGGTAAGGTGCCAGGCATGGCATGTGTGAGGCCGAGGGTGACGCTGGCACCCAAGAAGGGGCTGAACCATTTGGAGGGGAATTTGCCTGTTGGAGGCTTAGCATCCTAGGGTGCTTTTATTTTTTTGTTTTTACTTATTTATTTTTTTCTAGGGTGCTTTTAGTATGTTCCCTGGGGATCTGGGTACTTGGCCAGGCGTGTTGGGAGGTTAGAGCAGCCCCAGGCTGGTGTGTGCCCTGGGAGTCCTGCTAGTGAAGGGCAGGGTGGGTGGTGAAGGGCAGGGTGGATGTCTCTATTCTGCTGGCCTGCAGCTGAGGCCCTGCCTCTTGGGCCAGCTCCCTTCTGGAAGGGGCCAGACAAGGTTTGGGGGCATGTAGCTGTGGGGTAGCTCAGGCCCTGTGTGTCTCCCATCTCTGGAGTGCCCCAAAGAGACTGTAGCCATGTGATCAGATGCTGGACAGGGCAGAGCCATGGGGTGACACTTCCAGCAGGCAGGGCTGGCCCATGCTGACCCTGGAAACCCAGGGAAATGGTGGCGTGGTTCACAGTGGCGTCTGGGGCTGGAAGGCAAAGAGCTGGTGAGATGGGCAGGAGCAGGTGGGGCCGTTCTTGGCTGGGAACACGGAGCCCTGGAAGGTGGCCTGAGCTGCCCTGCCGCTGAGAGGGGCAGAGGTTACTCAGGGGAAAGGCAGGGTAGCTTCCTGGGCTTTGTGCTCATGAAGTTTGGGGGTTGAGTTTTGTCTTTGCCACTGTGTGACCTTGGGCAAGTTACTTAACTTCTCTGAGCTTCAGTTTTCCTTAGGTATAAAAAGAGAATAATAATGGTATTTGCCGGCTTCCTTGGACTGTGGAGGGGATTCAGTCAAAGTGTGAACCCAGAGTGCTTAGCATGGTGCCTGGCACACAGTAAGTGCTCAATAAGTGCTCTCCACATGAGGAAGGGGTAATGGTGACGCTGAGCCCTCCTCTCCATTTGGGCCCCTTGGAAGTGAAGGAGCCCAGACACCGCCTCTCCCCTCCCCCAGCTCCATTACCAAGACCCTCCAGGCAGGCCCATCTTTGTCCATCACAGACCAGGCTGCCCTCCTGCCATCAGGCAGGTCAGCAACAGTGAGACCTAAACCGAAAACTGCCTGGTGGCCGGAAACCACGAGAGGGAGGGCCTACCTCTCCTGGAGGGTGGGGCCGCAGCGGTGCTAACGGTAGCACTGTGTGCATGGGGAGGGGGAGGGGAGGCCTCCACTTCCCCCTGAGGTGGGGGGGGGGGGTTCCCCAGTGAGTAAGAGCTTGGTGTGGGCAACAACAGGAAGCGTAGGGTGCTGGGTGGCAGGAAATGGGGCTGGCTGTTCCTGGTTCCTCAGATGGGGGCTCGGGCAAGGCTGTCTACAGAAGACCCTGGGGGGGCAAGGACCCACATTTCTCATTGTGGCATCTCCCTTGCTGCTCCTTTCCCCGAGGAATCGGATTCATCTTACCAGCTTACCAGCTATGTCACCTTGGGGAAGCGACTTATCTGCTCTGTGCCTCAGTTTCTCATCTGTAAAATGGGTATTGCTGTAGTATCCACCTTGTAGATCTGTTGATGAGGTTCAAACGAGTTACTGGATGTAAAGCACTTAGAGTGGCATCTGGTACAGAGAAAGTGCTATGGGAGTGAAGATGATTCTGATTATTCTCCTGACAGCCTGGATTATACGGGCAGTGCCTGCTGTCCTAGCTCTCATCCTGCTCGCCCTTGTCCCTGCTGTGGGGACCCTTAGACCCCGATAGGAGAAGCCGTTGGCTTTTACAGGACCTCATTACCTAATCCTAGGTCACCCCACACTCCCCCTCTAAGCCCAGAAAATCTGTATACTGGAATTTTAAAAAGTGGATAAAATTGATTGTTTTGGGAGATGTGCTGAGAGCACTAAAGCCAAGACTGAGGCCACACAGAGGTGGGAAAGGGAAGATATTGGGGGTATCGGGGCTGGGGGACAGGGTTGGCTTCTGAGCCCATCTGGTTGAGGAACCCCTGCGGGGCCCGCTTCAATCTGGGGGTGGTGCCCAGGTTCAGAGCCATCCTAGGGCCTGAAGGATTGTGCCTCCTGGGGAGAGGTGGGCAGGTGGCTTGGGAGGTAGAGTCAGCTCAAACTGAAAGTGAAACCGGAGGGCGTGGCTGTGTCCAGCCCCTCCAGGCTCCTGGGATAGCTCCCCTGAGATCAGCACTGGAGGTGTGGTGGGGGGTCAGATGAGCCTGCAAGGGGCTGGTCTTGGCTGAGTGGAGAGTGGGGGGCAGAGAGGGAGGAGATTAGTCCCC
Source organism: Cabassous unicinctus (assembly GCA_029593785.1). NCBI lineage: Eukaryota > Metazoa > Chordata > Mammalia > Cingulata > Chlamyphoridae > Cabassous > Cabassous unicinctus. Next base: position 8,042 of record JAQZBX010106874.1, read on the forward strand.
ATACATTCTAGTGGAAAGATTTGGGGAACCAGCTCCTTTTCTTGGCCACCCCCTAAAAGATGAATCCTATCTCACTCCTCCTCTGACCCAAAGCATGAAGGTTGGCAGGGAAAGGTGGATGAGGGTCAGTTAACCTTTTGGCCAAGCCTTGGCCACAGGTTGATTTACCTGGATGTTTTCCCAAACCTCTGCTCACTGTGAAATGCCTTCTGCATAGTGCCCTGAAGAGTATTATTACCTCAAAACTCACTGAGGGGTGCAGCAGCTCTGGGAGGCACAGGGAGTGTGTCCATTTTATGGAGGAGGAAGCGGAAACAAAGAACTGTGGGCCCAGAGCTTGGGTCTCCTGGATCCTGTGCCTGTTCCTCAACGTCACAGCTGCCCCTTCTCCTCTCCGCCTCACAGGCGACAGATGCGCCTCCACACCTGGCCGGCCTGCCCTTCCCAGTCCCATTCCAGCATGTCAGCCAACCTTCTCCCTGCACCCACCCCAGTTCCCCATGCCATGGTGCTGCCTCCTTCCTGAGGGCCGTGGATTGGGGGTCCTGTTTCCCAGGATGGCTTACCCCACCTGGAGTGAGTGGTATCCGCTGGCCCGTCCCCCACTCCCCACGGTGCCCAGCTCCTCGGTGGGCACAGCTGAGGAGCAGCTGCTAATTAGTGCTCGCGCTGTCAGAGCTATTTCTGATTTCTGAGCCTAAATTTAGCCTGTCTGGCAGGCTGGCATGTGGGCCCAAGGGCCTGCGGAGGCCCAGGTGGGGAAGGGGCAAAGGGGTGCCCTGTGCTCTGCCCCTGCCTGGCACTGCCCAGGCTGGACAGGTGTGCTGGGTGCCAGCAGAGCTGGAGGGAGCCAGGCCTCGCCCTGGCCGGTGATGACCATGGGGCTGTCCAGAGTGGTGGTTCAGAGTCAGCTCTCCTCTTCCTGGCTGTGTGACCTTGGGCAGAACACTAACCCATCTGTGCCTGCACCTGTTGGGTGGGAATAACAATGGTGCCTAATAATGGTTGTGGTTGCAGAACGAGGTGACAGTGCCCTGCGTGAAGGGCTCGGAGCAGCGCTGCCAGCCAAGCATCAGGCAGAGCCGGCCAGGATGGCTGCCGTCCTGAGGAGGAGGATTAGTTCCTGCCTCTGCAAACGCCTTCAGGCATGCCGGGTCACACTGGGAACCAGTCAGGTCTCAGGGGCAGGGGAGGGCCTGAAAGACCCGAGAGAGGGAGCAGCTGGCCCCTCTGAGGCTCGGCTGCTGCTGCTGGGCTCGGCCATTCCTGTGGCAGTCCCTCCTTCCTCGGGGCGCTGTCTGCCTTCTCTCCCTGCTTCCTCCTCCCCTTCAGCCTTGTTCCCCGACCTCGGCCCCACGTTGTGTCTCTGTGGGGTGGGGATGTACCAGGAAGGGCCAGGGAGAGAGAGAGATGGAGAAGGACCCCAAGCAGACCTCCCTGGCAACATCGGCCCTTCCCATTCCCACAGATCTAAGACCCTTCCCGGGCAGCCCCTCGCATGGGGGAGCAGGGGTTGGGGCTGTCCTGGCGGTTAGCGGGTTGGAGGAGGGCAGCCCGGATGAGACAGCAGTGGTTTCCTCAATTCAGGCTCACTTTCGCAATGAGGGAGAAAGGCTGACGTACCTTTACCCCCTGCGGGCCTGGGGGCTGTGCCTAGTGGATGGGCAGTTTCACCTCTCCAGGGGACCCCAGCCGGAAGGCTTAGGCAATGGGGTCAAGAGCACCCAGCTTCCTGTTGTCTGGGGCTGACCCAAGGCAGTGATTTTTGGGGTGAGGTCTGGCCAGAGCCCCAGTACTAGGCCCAGTACCCCAGAGAGGAAGCTGGCTGAGAAGCCTCGGTGGGTGTGGCCCCTTCTTTGCTCCAGCTGTGGCTTCTGCTCAGAGCCAAGTGACGGAGGCCGTGCAGTTGGAGCCATCGGAGTTGGCGTGCGGAGCCTCCATGGTTCTGGGCTGGGGGTCCCTGGGGGCTTCCACACCCCCAGAGCAGACCCTGGCTGAACTTGGAGGTTCTTGAGGACAAGAACTGTCTTTGGGGCCTGGCACATACTAGGCCCTCAGTACACTGGGGCTTTACCGAACTTGTCTTTTCTTTTGGGTATCAGGGAGAGACTCCAACGCTGGGGGTCCAGGAAGCCCCTAGTGCTGGTGATACCAGGTTGATCCCACAGCCCTGGACTGGGCCCTAGGCCTGCCCATGGTGGAGAGGTTTGACAGAAACACTGTCCCTGTGTCTTGTGTGGCCGGGGGAGGGACCTGGGCAGAGAGCTCACTGACCTTTCTTAGCTCTTGTGGGGAGTCCCCCCCCGGGCAGTCCTCCCTAGTTCCTGTGGCTGTGACCTTCCCCCCGAAACCCCCCTTGCCCCTGCAGCCATGATGCATCTGCCCGGAACTCCCAGACTGGTTGACGTGTCTGACCCCAGCCCCCTCTGCCTGTCCCCATCGCCTTCCTTCCCGAAATGGCCAGGTGGGAGGAGGCTGGAGAGAGCCATCTGCCCTCCTGGCTGGGAGGTTTGCTGATGTTCGTGAAGCACAGGTGATGGGGACAGGGCACTGGCCATGCCTGGCCACACTTGGGCCTGGCTGGAGATGGCTCCCATGTTACCTTCCCACCCAAATGGGCAAGAGATGCTCCTAGACGATCACAGAAGGGGGCACTGGAGCCCAGAGGTGT
>JAQZBX010106875.1:0-10708 GCA_029593785.1 Cabassous unicinctus
AGAAGATATACAAATGGCCAATAAGCATATGAAAAGATGCCGAAGTCCATTAGCCCTTAAGGAAAGGCACTTCAAAAGCATGATGAGTTATCACTTCACACCCATTAAAATGGCTATTACTATAAAAATGGGAAAGGAGCAAGTGCTGGTGAGGATGCATGTAAATAGGAAAACTTGTACACTGTTGGTAGGAATGTAAAATAATGCATCCACTGTGGTAAACAGTTTGGCAGTAACTCAAAAGTTAAACTTAGTATTACCCTATGACCTGGCAATCTCACTTCCAGATATATATATCCAAAAGAACTGAAAGGAAGGATTTGGACAAGTATTTGTATACCAATGTTCACAGCACAATAGACAAAAGGTAGAAACCAAATATCCACCAGCAGATGAATGGATAAACAAAATGTGGTAAATACAGATGATGGAATAGTATTCAGCTGTAGGAAAGAATGAAGTCCAGATGTATGTGACAACTAGATGAACCTTGAAGACATTATGTTGCATGAAATAAGCGAGACACAAAAGGACACATATTGTATGACCTCACTAATACAAACTAATTATAATAAGGAAACTCATAGATTTAGAATCTAGAACATAACTTACCAAGGGATACAATGGGGATAGAGAATGGAGAGCTGATGCTTAAATTCTGCAGAAGTTCTATTTAGGGGGATTGTAAATGTTTGGGAATGGATAGTGGTGATGGTAGCACTTTATTTTGAATGTAGTTAACTGTGCTGAGCTATGTTTGTAAATGTGGTTGAGAGGAGAAGTTTAAAGTCATGTATGTTACTAGAAGGAAAGGTAGAAGGCAAAACATGGGATTTTATAACTCAGGGAACACTGCCCTGGATGATGGACTGGGGTTAATAGTACATAAGATTGTTTTTTCATGAATTATATCAAATGTATGACACTATTACATGTTGTTAATACGAAGGTATATAGAAAAAATACACCTAATGTAAACTATGGACTACAGTTATCAGTAATATCTTAATATTCTTTCATCAATTGTAACAAAAGTACAATGCTAATGCAGAGTCAATAGAGGGATACATGGGAACAATGTATTTTTTACAAAAAATTTCTGTAAACATACAACTTCCCTAATTTAAAAATGAAATTGCAATAATTTAAGAAAGCATTATATACTAAGTGAAAGAAACCAGATATAAAGTACTACATATTCTAAGATTTCATTAATATAAAATTTAAAGGCAAATAAATTTACAGAGATGGAATTAGATTAGTGGCTATGTAGGGCTGGGGAATGATAGAGGGATAGAGAGGTGAATGCTAAGGTGTATGCGGCTTTTCTTCTTGGAGTGATGAAAGTGTTCTACACTTGATTGTGGTGATGAATGCACAACTGTGTGAGTATACTAAAAATCATTGATTGTACACTTTGGATAGATTATATGGTATGTGAATATGTCTAAATAAAACTGCTCTAAAAACTTGGGGCACACATTGTACAGGTCCATGAAGTCCAGTATCAGAACTTTGGATATATATTACTGTAAACTGGGAATGCATGAGGGTTTCAGTAAACAGTGACAAGGGACAAGACCTGACTTAGGATTTACCAGGATCGTTCTGGCTGCTAGATAAGAATGGACCACAGCAGCAAGCAGGTCAAAGACCGACCAGTTAGGGAGCTATTGCAGTAATCTAGGTGAGAGATATGGTGGATTAGACAGAGCAGTAGCAGTTAGGGAAACCAGGTGGTCAGGTGTTGCACAAATTTGAAGTAGCCAATGCTGGATTGATGTAGGCTAAGAAAGTGACTCAATCCCAAAATCCTCAAAAGCAAACATACGGAATGAGCAAACATAAGGGGGATATGCAACTATGGAGAAAAGTAGACTTATTATTATTCTAGTAACAGAAGAACTTCTAATATTGATATAAAGACAGTGGACACCAGATGATTTGAGGGGAGGGAGAGGAAATGCATGATACTGCAAAATAATACAAGTCATTATACATTTCTCAAAACCTATAAAATGTGCAGTGCAAAGTGTAAAGCATGATGTAAACCACAGACCATGCTTAACAGCAAAGCTTCAATATGTGTTCATCAAATGAAACACGCGGACCACACTAATGAAAGATATTCGCTGGGAAAAGTGTATTAGGAAGATGGAGTAGGGTATATGGGAATCCCCTGTATTTTTGATGGAACATTTATGTCATCTAAAACTCCTTTAAAAATAAAGAAAAAAATATTTTTTAAAAAATTGTGACATAGAAGCAGAAGTACCAATGAATTGTCATGCTAGGCAAGACAAAGACTGGGGCATCATCAAAACTATTTGATATCTGAGAACATGGAAAGAGTTTCTGAAGAGAGAATGCACTGAATGAGATCCATAAAAAACAAAAATGATACACTGGTCTTCACCAAACTTTAAACTACTGACGTGCAAAAGACAAATTATAAAGGCAAACTCAAATAAGGAAAAATATTTGCAAACTTAACCATGACAAGGAAAGAACAAATAGCTAGAACATTTGGAGCTGATATCTGCAACAGATATCTAGAATATCGGAAGTGGATATGGCTCAAGCAACTGAGCACCTGTGGGAACATGGCAGGTTCCAGGTTCAGTTCCAGGTACCTCCTAAAGAGGAATGAACTATAGACTAGAGTGGACTTACTGGTATTTTACTATAGACTCACTGTGATTCTAGCAATGGAAGAAAATATATCATTGATGTGGAGGCAGTGGCCTCTGGAAGCTCTGGGGGCAGGAGAGGGAAAGACAGATGTAATGTCGGGGCTTTTTGGGGACTTGGGAATAGTCCTGAATGGCAGTGCAATGACAGATATAGGCCATTATATATCTTCCAATAGCCTGCAGAACTGTGTGGGAGAGAGTGCAGACTACAATGTGAACTATGGTCCATGCTCAATGGCAAAGCCTCGGGATGCGTTTATCAACTGCAATGAATGTGCCACACTAATGAAGGATGTTGTTTATGTGGAAGGGTGTGAGAGGTGTGGCGAGTGGGGCATATGGGAATCCCTATATTTTTTTGGTAGCATTTGTGTAATCTAAGTATCTTTAAAAAATAAAAATAAATATTTAAAATAAATAAATAAAGCTATGATGAACATAGGGGAAAAACAGGGTGATGTTTAAGCAAGACCTATATTTTACATATTTAAACAGTTACTTGTTAGCTGGTTTCTAGTTTAATTGGTTATTTATTTACTAATGCTTCAGCTATGTAGTCACCTATACATTATTTAAACACATTTAACTACTAATGTGCTGCCCACCAATAATGGAATAGATGTTTAGAAAACTGAATAAAAAAAAGTAACAGAAAAAAATAAACAAGCAAACAAATGAAAAAATAAAAAAAACTCAGAGGAGCCAATGTGGTTTAGGGATTGAGTGCCGGCTTCCCACTTATGAGGCCTGGGCTCAACCCCTGGCCCTGGTACCACCAAAAAAACAAACAAACAAACAAAAAAATAACAAAAAAACCCCAGATATCTAGAATATATTAAAAGAATTTCCAAAATTCTAAAAACACAACCATGAAATAACAATCCTATTAGGAAATGGGCAAAATATATGAACAAACATTTCACCATAGCAGATACATGGATGAGAAATAAATATATAAAGAGATGCTTGAAATAATTAGCCATCAGGGTAATGCAAACTACACCATTATGAGATGTAACTACACACTATTAAAACAACTGAAATATAAAATGACAATACCAAATGCTGGTGAGAATGCAGAGAAACTGCATCTCTCATACTTTGTTTGAAGGAATGTAAAATAATAGTCACACTGAAAACTAGTTAGCAGTTTCTTATGAAACTAAAAATATACTTATCACACAACCCAGCAAGTACAGTCTTACATATTAATGACTTAGAAATGAAAACTTATGCCCAAACTAAAGCATCAGTTTATTCTTTTAAAAGATGAATTAAACTGATGTACCTCTAACTAGGCTAACCAAACATAAAATACAGAAGATACAAATTATCAACACCAGTAATGGAAGAGGGGTCACCACTACTGGGTCCACAGACATTAAAAGGATAATCAAAGAAGCCTATGAACGACCCTATGTCCAATAATTTGATAACTTAGATGTAATGGCCCAAAAACTACTTGAGAGATGCAAACTATCAAAACTCACAGAAGAACAAATATATAATCAGAATAGCCCTGTAGCCATTAAAACTTTGAAACCTAATTAATAACATTGCCAAAAAGAAAGGACCGGGTGCAGAAGGTTTACTGGCAGATTCCACCAAACATTTAAGGAAAAAGAAACCAATTCTCCACAATCTCTTTCAGAAAACAAAGCAGAGGGAACACTTCCTAACAACTCACTCTATGAGGCCAACATTACTCTAATGGCAAAACCAGATAAAGATATTAAAAGAATAGAAAATTACATACCAATATATCTCATGAACATAAAATCAAAATTCTGTCCCATTGTCTGGGACTGTTCAGTTGACTAGGGGCCTCCTGGAAGGAAAATTCACAGAAGAGGACATACTTCAAAAGTGTGTCGTGACCCCTTCCCAGAATCTTTATTATTATTGTATATTTTGTGGGGAAAAAACATGTTCATTTTAATAAAAATCAAATGTTGAGCGAGCTACACAATGAAAGGTGACCCTCCCTCCCATCCAGCCCCTGCTCCCTTAGTTCTATCCCCTCCCAGACACCCACTGAACAATTTCTTACATCTCCTTGCATGAATAGCCCATCGGGGCTCAAGCATATATGCCTGTGTCTGATTTACAGCCTATTTTTTGCACTTTTTAAAAACTTAAATTATTAAGTAATTCAGTCATTAAGTCAATCTTTTTTAAAGAAAGTTCCATAAAAGACCTAATAGTGTTACCATATAACAAAGTCACATCAGGATACTCTTAGGGAAAGGGGTGACATGAAAAGGTAGGAAAACAGACATAAACCAGGACTGCCCTAGACAAATGGGAACAGACAGTCATCCTGGAGCTCATCATTCTGTTTAACAGCTGTATGGTAACCCAGTTCATGGACTTATGTTAATTTAGAAATCAGTGATCTGGAGCTCCCCTCAGGGCCACAACAGACAAATGTACAACCTCCCACTCCAACCATGGGGATGTTCAGGGTATTAAAGGATAAGAAACTCAGCAGAAGGGTCTTTTCCCTCCCCAGTGCACAGAACTAGCCCCTCCCACACCAGGATACACATAGCTCAAGGTGGCCTAGCACCTGAGGAGCCACAGTCATTGCCAAAGACCTGGCTGCTGAAGCCTGGAGACCACCTACTGCCAAGGCCTGAGCATCATGGGAGGAAGAGGTGGGGCAGCTTCCAGCACAACCCACATGCAGGCCCCTCCCCCAGACCTCTATGCCCAGCCAGGGCCTCTGACTGGGGATGGCCCCACCCACTTTCAGGCTCAGGCACTCCAGGGTTCAGCTATTGGGCCATCTGTACCACTCCTCATCTTCTTTAGTTGTTTTTCAAGTCTTTAACATTCTCCATTTATTTCTTTTCACCTTCTCTTTCTACTTAAGCATTACCTTGTCACCCTATTTCTTACAGAATTCATTTCAATTTTGAACAATTTTTTTCATTTTTATTTTATTACCTCTCATTTTTTAAGTTTTTTTAAATTTATGATTTCTTCTGTATTGCTTCATTTTCATAATGCTTTTTATCTACTTTTCAGAAAGTATATTTCAGTACATAATGTAGATCCCAATGAAGAGCTATCATTTGTTTGTTGGGGATTACTCTGCACTTACTTCTTTTCTCCCTATATCACCTTGGTATTTGAAAATAAAATGAATTTTTTTCTGTTGGTATTCATACAATTAAAAAAGTTTTATAGACAGAAGTGAGATTGAAAATAGCTTTCCCAACAACACAGATCTGTTTCTCTTTCTACATTTTTAATGAAATGTTTTAAGGTATGAAAGCTTTCTTCCTGACATTTCTGGAATCTATACTTCTACCACTTCTGTCGCTGCTACATCTTCTGGAATGGACACAATCTAGGTGAGGAAGGACTGAAACAGGAAGGTGCACACTCCAGGCTGCTGAACGGGTTGTTCAGTTCTTTAGTCATGGAAACAACTGTTGATGACCACATCTAGAGACGTTCTCTTAACATTGATTGTACTTTTCAACTCCAGAATTTCCATATCTGTTGATTTTACTTTCTAGTTCTTTATTGATATTCTCCATTTGGTGAGACATCATTCTTGTGTTTTCCTTTTACTCATGGGCAGATTAAAAATTGGTAAAGTAGATACACTAACACGGGAAAATGGTGTCAATGTAGGTGGGCACTGCTCAGCTCTTTCACAAAGTACAGCAGAGAGGGGGAAGTGCCTTAGCCAAGTGAGCTGTTTTGGGAATCCACGGAGCAGGAGGCTGCAGGCATCATTCAGGAGGGAGCTGGACAAAGAGACAAAGAGCCCAAGGTAAAACCGTGAGTTGCTCACCCATGTGGCTGGAAAAGGTGGTGGGTAAGCCCCACCCTCAAGGCAAATAGCCTCTGTGGAATCCCTGGCTCTCAAAGGCCAGCTGAGTGGGAAGGAGCATTGCATGGGAGGAAGGGGGATTTGGTGAAGGGTGGAGAGTGGTTTCCTTTCTGGGGTTTGGGGAACCTGAGTCCCCTTTGATTCTCACGGAGGATACCAGCCAGAACTGAACTTGCCCTGGGGAGAGGGGAGGGGGAATCTGCTCAGGCAGGCTGTCACACCCCGCTGCCCTGGGAGAGAGGAACTTGGTCAAGGAAGGGGTGGAGACAGTCACCTAACTAGCCCAGCCCTGAAAACTGTTAGAAGTCCAACTACCTAAGGGAAACAGGGGCAAGAAGAGCCAGATACACTTTCAATAGCCTATTCAGCCTAGACAGCTGCTGTAGCACAGTGGTGGAATTCCTCCCTTGCATGTAGGTCCCTGGTTGAAGCCCTGATACCTCCTAAGAGAAGGGATCCAGGGAGAGATAAGGCACACAGCCAGCATCTTATGATAGGGAACTTATAGACTCAGTTTTTATTGTTTTGCTTTATGATTTTTTTTTCTTTTTCCTTTATTTTACTCACTAAAACTGGATACATCACCTGCAGAGGGCAGGCTGCAAGGTGATTGATGAGAACCAGCAGCCTGAAAAGGTCTCTAGAGCCTAAGAGGGAAGACTGTTTTTCCTGGGTTGCTTCATTGTTACTCTTCTGTTTCTTATTTGTTCTTTTCCCTTTCTTTGTTTCCTTTTACTTATTTTTTCAAACCACTTTATTTCTCCTCTTTCCTTCATTTTTCTGTCTTCTGTTGCTTTACTTTCATTCTACGACTTCTTGTTTGGCCTTCATATTTTCTTTTTCCTTCTCTCCTTTGTTTCCCCCCTTCTATTCTCTTCTCATCTGTTTGAGCTTTTATTTCATTATATTTCTTTTAATTTTGTTTCTAATTTTATTTTTTCTTATCTGTCTGGACTTTAAATTCATTCTACTTTTTCTATATTGTTTCTTGTTTAATTTTTTCTATTCCAACTCTTTTTATTCTTATTCCTTTGTATTTTTTTATGATTTTTCACTCTATTACTTAGTTTCCTAGCTCTTTATGGTTCCTCTTTTACCCTTTTTGTATTATTATTACTATTATTCTTCTTCTCTTACCTCTTTCTTTTCCTCTGGCCCTAATAGTTTTTTTCCAGGGGAACACAGACAATTGCAAAGATATAGAATAAGAGGAACAAAGTATCAAAAAATAACCTTGAGGAATTACAGGAAAATGGTGATGGAGTACGTAGGTAGAGACTGACCCTCTCACAAAAAAGTGGAGAGAAGGCAGGTACCTACCTAAAGGAGGAGCTTTGGATATATATAGAACAGGAACGTGTTCTGAGTCATCTAGGAAGGTAGTGGAAAGATAAAGAAAGCCATGAGTTGCTTGCCCCTGTGGCTGGAAACAGCACATATACCCCACAATCATGGCAAGTAACCACATGGCCCCTGGCTTGCTGCTGCTGAGGGACTGGGAGGGGGCATTCCCTGGGAGGAAGAAGGGTCTCGCAGAGGCTGGAGAGTGGTTTCTTTTTGGTGAATGTGCCTAGCTAAGACTCCTTTGCATCTTGGGATGGACCCCAACCTGACTGGGAGAGGGGAGGGGAATCCACTCAGGTAGGCTGTCACACCCAGCTGCCCTCCTGGGGAGAGAAAGCAATTAGATTAGAGAGGGGTAAGGGAAAGGCACCTAATCAGCAGGACTCTAGCAAGCTATAGATGTCTAAAAACACCTGGGGGAAAGTTGGCATATAGCTCTCTAAAGACTGATTAACCTAAGGAGACAATTTAGCTCAGTGCAGGAATTCCTGCTTTACATATAAGAGGCCCCTGCTTTGATTCCTGGGTCAATCAAGAACATGATCCACCTGGTTATCAGGCACCCAGCTTATAGTTTATGACAAAGAACATATGGACATTTTTTGGTTTTAGTCTTTCTTGGATCTGTTATTTCTTTTTTTAAAACACAGTTCCTGAGGGACTTCCGGGAAGATGGCTAACTAGTAAGACATGGGAATCTCTTCTCCAGAAAAAAAAAAGCTAGAGAACAGGCTGAAACAGTCCCAAAATAGACCTTCTAGGGTTTAGGACAGCAGGTGAAGGCTGCACACCATCCAGAGGAGAGAGGGACAAAAGAGGGAAATCGCGACGACAGAACCGTGAGTTGCAATCAGCAGCGGTTGCTGCTGCCGGAACCCTCACCCACACTCCTTAGAATTCTTGGGTCTCTGAGCCTGCGACTACAAAGGGGACTCCAGGGATCTACCACTCCCCGAAAGGGGAGAGAGAGGGACACAGCCTTAGGCTGACTCAGGTTCTGACTCACAAATCTGGGCTGCAAAGCCCCACAGACCCTTCCACACGGCGGTTTGCCCTGAGAGCCTAGGAAGGACTGGAGAAATCCGACCCTCGCAATCTCCCTCTCTTCTAGCCTAGACTAATTGTTGAGGACTCCACAGGAGAGGGGAGAGAAAGCCTGGGGCTGACCCTGCTTTTGACTCCCAGGTTTGGTCTACCCTGTCCTGAGAGCCCTTCCAAGCTGGGTGGGGCTGCGCCATTGTTTGACTTGGAGCCTGCAAGGAGCTAAAGATATACAAACCTCCCAATCTCCTCCTCTACTAACAGGGAATGATTGTTGAGAATTCAGAGGGGAGAGGAAATATTTCCTAGCTGGGGAAAGGGAGGGGGCTGCCAGAGAAGACTGGAGAACTGTCTCCGAAGAATAAATTACAAGGCTCTTAGCCCCCAGACAGGAAGCTCTATCACATTGATCTCGTCTGTGTCACAACAAATACACTCCGATCAGGCATTGAATTGCGAGCTGCCAACGAGCGCCATCTTCTGGCAGAGCAAGGAAGTGCACATAAGAAAATTAAATAGGAAAGGCTTTTTCTGGCCTCTAAGACTCCCTGCCCAAGGCCCTAGGAAACTACTCTACAACCAATTACTGGGTCCAGTGCCCAGTTTTGAGCAACCAGCAGGACAATCCTAACAATCAAGGCTGAGCCAAAAATCAAAGAGCTGTGGTAACTCACAGCCTCCTGCCACTAAAACCGTATAAAAGAGAAAGAGATAGAGCATCTAAGTAAAATACAACCTAACCAGATGCCTAAACACCAACAAAAAATTATGAGCCATACTAAGAAAATAGAAGACATGGCTCAAGAAAAGGAATACATCAAAGTCCCAGAGGAGATGCAGAATTTAAGAGAACTAATCAGTGAGATGAGCACAAATTTCCAAAATCAAATTAATGAGATGAAAGAAATATAGTTAAAGAGATAAATGACATCAAGAAGACATTGAGCGAATGCAAAGAAGAATTTGAAATCCTGAACAGAAAAGTAACAGAGTTCATGGGAATGAAAGACACAATAGGTGAAGTCAAAAACACATTTGAGGCATACAACAGCACACTCAAAATGATAGAAGAAAGAATAAGTGATACCAAAGACAGAGCAGCTAAAATTGAAGAGAAAAGAACAGAGAGAGAAAAGAATGGAAAAAATTGAGCAGGGGCTCAGAGAACTGAATGACAACACAAAATGCAACAACATACGTGTCATGGGAGTTCCAGAAGGGGAAGAGAAAGGAAAAGGGGCAGAAAGAGTATTTGAGGAAATAATAGCTGAAAATTTCCCAACTATCAAAAAAGAAAGGAACTTACATGTCCAAGAAGCACACCATACCCCAATGAGAATAAATCCAAATTGAACGAAGCCAAGACACATACTACTCAGAATGTCAAATGTAAAAGGTAAAGAGAAAATTCTCAGAGCAACAAGAGAGAAGCAAACGATCACGTACAAAGGACGTCCAGTAAGACTTAGTGCAGAGCTCTCTTCAGAAACCATGGAGGCGAGAAGACAGTGGAATGATTCAATTAGGAAACTGAAAGAGAAAAACTGCCAGCTGAGAATTCTTTATCCAGCAAAACTGTCCTTCAAATATGAAGGTGAGTATAAAGTATTCACAAACAAACAGAAACTAAGAGTTTGCAAAAAAGAATCCACCTTTGCAGGAAATATTAAAGGAAGTCGTAGAACCTGAAAGAAAAAGACAAGAGAGGGAGGTTTGGAGGAGAGTATAGAAGAAAGAAAAGCAGAAAGGATAACCAAAAGAATAAAAAGAGAGACAAAAACAA
>JAQZBX010106876.1:0-10707 GCA_029593785.1 Cabassous unicinctus
TCCCTAAATATTCTTAAAATGGTCATTTTAAGCCTAATTGATATAAAGAATAAATTAGGTTTTCATGGGGCAGTTGAAAGAATCTAGATCTGGGAGTCAGACATATTTGGGTTAGAATTCCATTCTCCACCACCTTCTAAACCAGAGATCTTCAACTGAGATTACATATATTTTGGGGGTACATGAAGTCTTTTCAAGGGGGGCTCAACCTTCATGTGTAATCTTTCTTAAAACTGATCTTCAGGGGAGCAGATGTAGCTCAAGTGACTGAGCACCTGCTGCTTCCCATGTACAAGGTCCTGGGTTCGATCCCTGGTACCTCCTAAAAATAAACAAAACAAATGAACAAAAAAACCAACTTAGGGGAGCCAGTGTAGCTCAGTAGTTGAGTGCTGGCTTCCCACATACGAGGTCTGGGGTTCAATCCCTGGCTCCAGTAAAAATCTACAACAACAAACACCTGCCTGATCTGCCTGAGAATACAACATCAAAGATCCTGCCAGTTTCCCTTTCTAATCTCTTTCTTCCACTTTGGAAAGATAAGGCATACCATCCTGAATCGTATTATGGTATGTCTTATGACATTAGAGACCAAGTTTTGATGAAATAAAGGCATAATTCAAAAGACTAATTAAGGCCCCATTAACTACTCCCCCATCCATTTCATTAACAGATGAATTTTTAATAGAATTAAATTTACCTTGCTTGATCAACTGTATATTGCTAATAATTATAATGTTAACTCAAGCCTGAAGAAATTTGTTACTGCAAAGAGCCTTATAGTCACAGACTGTTTTTAAGATTTTAAAATTTAAATATGTATTTATTGCTAGATATATATATATTCGTTGCAGAATAATAGGGTGATCAATAGAGGAATTTCAGACATAAAAATGTTACATTAGAATAATTTTTCTGGGAGATGTGGACTCCATGGAGAAAAAGCATGATTTAAAATGTATGTCTAGGGGGGTGGATGTGGCTCAAACCGTTGGGCGTCCATCTCCCATATGGCGGGAACTGGGTTCGATCCCTGGGACCTCCTGGTAAAATAAAGAAAAATATAGAAGGCACGCAGGCTGCCAGGCCCCACGAGCAGCCGAGCCCCCAGGCCCCGCATGCGGGCATGCCAGGCCCTGACGAGCCACACAGCAAGATGATGACGTAACAGGAGAGTGACACAAAGGGAGAGTCAAGACGAGACTCACCAAAAAACCAGGAACTAAGGTGGCACAGGTGGCAGAACGCCTCTCGCCCACATCAGAGGTTCCCAGGATCAAATCCCAGTGAAGACAGGAGGAGAAAGATGAGAAGAGAGGGCAAGAAACAGACACAGAGAATTGCCCAGCCAATGGACACAAAAAACAGCAAAAACGGTGGTGGTGGGGGGTTTAAAAATGGATAAAAGTAAAATAAATAAATAAATCTTTTTAAAAAAATGTATGTCTATTGGGAAGCGGATGTGGCTCAAGCGATTGAGCACCTGCCTACCACATGGGAGGTCCCTGGTTTGGTTCCTGGTGCCTCCTAAAGAAGACAGCGAGCTGGCGCAGTGGGCAGGTATGGCAAGCTGACACAACAAGATGACGCAACAAGAGACACAAGAAGAAAAACAATGAGAGACAGAACAAGGCAGGGAGCAGAGGTTCCCGGTGCCTCATAAAGAAGACAAGCAAGACAGTGAGCTAACGCAATGGGCAGATGTGGCAAGCTGATGCAACAAGATGACGCAACAAGAGACACAAGAAGGAAAACATAATGAGAGACACAAGAAAGCATGGAACAGAGGTGGCTGAAGCAATTAGGTGCCTCCCTCCCACTTTGGAGGTCCTGGGTTTGGTTCCCGGTGCCTCCTAACTGGGAAAGACAAACAGATGCAGCAAGTACAAACAATGAGGCAGGGGGGAGGGATAAATAAGTAAAATAAATCTTCGGGAAAAAAAAATGTATGTCCATTAATGAAGGGCTTGTCTATATCTTAATTTTTTTTTTTAAAGATTTATTTATTTATTTATCCCCCCCCTTGCTGATTGTGCTCGCTGTGTTTTTTTTTCTGTGTCTGCTTGTCTCCTTCTGTTGCATCATTTTGCCACGCCAGTTCGCTGCGCCGCGCAGGCCAGCTTGCCTCCACCAGGAGGCCCCAGGAATCGAACCCGGGGCCTCCCATATGGTAAACGGGAGCCCATCCAATTGAGCCACAGCCGCTTCCCATATATCTTAATTTTTGCATGGTAAAATATATATAACAGGAGACTTGAAACTTTTACTATTTTTAAGTGGCATTAATTGCATTCACAGTGTTGTGCAACCATCACCACTATCTAGTTGCAAAACTTTTCATCACCCAAATAGAAAAGCTTTATACATTAAGCAAAGATTCCCCAACCCCCCTGCCCCTGGTAACTTCTAATCTACTTCTGTCTCTATGAATTTGCCTCTTCTAGGAAATTTCATATAAGTGGAATCATACAATATTTATCCTTTTGTGTTTGGCTTATTTCTCTTATCATAATGCTTTCAAGGTTAACCCGTGCTGTAACATGTGTCAGAACTTCATTCCTTTTCACTAATGAATCATATCCCATTGTATGTATATGCCACATTTTGTTTATCCATTCATTTGTTGTTTCTGTAACTTTTTTAAGTTTAGATGGATGATGGTAGGATATAAAACCACTGTGGTATTTATATTTCATTGGATATATTTATGACACTGATATAACAGTTTATTTTAAAGTGTTAATGTTGGCAATGTACTAGAAATTACGTCCTTTGCATCTATTTAAACACACGATGAGTCACCCCAGAAAGCCCTTATGTCCCTCTCAACTCAATCCGTACCCTAACCCAACCCAACCCCACAGGTAACCACTGTTCTAATTCTAATTACCCCACAGGTATATAGAACAGGTAACCACTGTTCTAATTTCTCTCATCTTAGATTAAGTTTTGTCTGTTCTTAAACTTCATGTAAACAGAATCATATAGTAGTTATTCTTTGTGTCTGGTTTCTTTTACCCAAAATGTTTTTGCGATTCATCCAAGTTTTTAGATTGTTAGTAGTTCATTCCTCTAGTTTTTTTTTTTGGCTAAGTAGTGTTCTATTGTATGCAAATCCACAACTTATTTATCCATCTCCTGTTGATAGACATTTGGGCTGTTTCCAGTTTGGCACTATTATGAATAACGCTGCTGTGAACATTCCTGTTCAAGGAAAAAAACAAACAAAAAAGTAAGATGAAAACCTTTAGATACACATGTTTACTTGGCAGTTTCTTTTTAAAAAATATTTTCATATGAAACATAATACACAGAAAGATGCCAAACTGTTTTTCCAAAGTAAGTACACCATTTAACACTTCTGCCATATCCTTCACAACTTAATATTGCTGCAGTCTGGTGAGTATATGGTTATATTTGTTGCAAATATCTTTTTTCACTCTTTGGTTTATTTTTATACTCTTTTTGGAGTATATTTATGAATCAAAGTTTGTAACTTTAATGTAGCTGAATCTGTCATTCTTTTCCTTTATTGTGTTGTTGGTGACTTGTTTAAGAAATCCTTTACTATTCAGAAGTCATGAAGATAATTTCCTATATGATCTTCTAAAAAGTTGTAATTTTGCCTTTCACATTGAGGTCTTTTAGCCCCTTGAATTTGATGTTTGTGTGTGGTATGAAGTAGGATCCAATTTCATTTTTTTCCCATATGGATATCCAGCTGTTTATTAAAAAGATCTCCTTTTCTGACTTTCTGTAGTGCTACCTTTGTTATAAATTGTGTCCATTTACGTGTGGGTCTGCTTCTAGGGATACACAATTTTTCAGAATTCTTTTATAAAGTGTTCAAACAAAAACAAATTGTGTGGCCTTAACTCATAATTACTTAACTTCTCTGAGTTCCTTGCACTGTTGGGAGAATCAAATGGGGTCACACAGTACAGCAGCTAGAAGAGGGACTAACACAGTAAGCCTCAATAAGCACTGGCAGTAATTTTTTTCTGTTGTTGATATATTTTAATTGCCATGGAGTATATGGAAATAATGCCCACTTGGGGCAGGAACTGCTAGGTGGAGCACCCAGAGGCCGTGACCTCTGGCTAGGTCATGATGACGGTGCAATCTGTCATCTCTCTTTTTGACTGCAGTCTAGATCTGCTGGCTGTCCATGGCACATTTCCCCATGTTGCATCTGCGGTATATTTTATCTGGCTTGGAAGAGCCCAGAAAGAAAGGACTATGCCTTGCCCCACACTCCAGGTTGTGGGGACGGATCCCTAGTGGCAGTCACCTAAGAAGAACTAGAAGTTGTGCTGGCTCCATGTTTGTCAGACAACATACATGTCACTGAGGGCAGGGCCGGACCTTTTTATTCCTTTTACTGTAGCACTGCAGGATTCCTAAATTTCACCCCCACACTTCTCCCTCCCCAAACCCCAGCCACCTGCCAATAGGTAAACCAACAAAGACACCACCACCCATGGGAATGGTGAGATCATCCTGACCACACCTCCTGCGCAGTCTTGCCTCTGAGAGAGAAAGCACAGGGCTGACACACAGTAGGCCCTTGATAAGCCTCGGTTGAATAACGAATGCTTGGCCACATTGAGATTAGTATTTAGTAGTAGCATCTACTACTGCTTAGAAAGAAATAGGTTATGTGGCAGTTCCCAATCCTGAGTGTGTCTAGGAATCACCTGGGGGAGCTGTTAAACATACAGATTATTGTCCCCTCTGCCACCTGTTGAATTTGAATGACTAGAAGGGGTGCAGAAAGGTGCCACAGTATTTTTAATTAAATTCCCTGGGAGATTTGGATCTTAATGCCCAGCCAAGTGTGGAAGTGATAGAATTACTAAACAACTGGATGCGTTCTTCATCAAAAGTACCAGTTTGGGCTTATCAAAACTTAAAATTCACATGCCCTTTAAGCCTGCAATTCCTCCTAGACTTTATCCTAGGCTCCAAAATAAATAAATGCACTAGGGTATTCGAGGCAGCATTTTTGAAACAAGGAAATACTTGAAACCAGGCAAATCTCCATTCGTTCATTAATCAATTACTGAAGACAGCAGCGAACAACAAAATTATGAAATCCTTACTCGTACAGAGATTTACGTTTTAGTCCATCAAAAGAGCACTTGGGAAGCGGCTGTGGCTCAAGTGGTTGGGCTCCCGTTTACCATATGGGAGGCCCCAGGTCTGATTCCCAGGGCCTCCTGGTGAAGGCAAGCGCCATCTGGCACGTGTGGTGTGGCGAGATGACCCAACAAAGGGAGACAAGCAGGCACAGAAAAATGGACACAGCAAGTACAAGCAGCAAGGGGGGATAAATAAATAAATAAAAATAAATCTTTAAAAAAAAAAAGCACTGAGTGAAAAATTTATGATGCATCCAAGCAATGGAATAGTATATCCCCATCAAAAGGAATGAAGTTTAGCCATTCCTTTTGGATAAACTGCTTTGAAAAGATGTTAAAGAGCCACTATTTTAAAAAAAGAAAATTTAGGAAGCTTCCATATGTATCATCTATTAAGATAAATAAAAGAAATTAAGAGAAAAATAAGTTACAAAACAGTGTGTATAGCACTATCCCATTTTATGTAAAAATGATATACAATTTTAATGTATATAACCATATATACATTAATAGAAAAAATGTAGAATGTTCAGAAAATTGCTAACAATGATTACCACAGGAAGTTGGAATTGAGGGAGGAGAACTTTTGCTTTTCTCTTTATACCCTTTCATGCTGCCTAAAAGATTTTAGCCTAAGGAAATATCACTTTTATTATTTTTTAAAAAAACTGTTTTAAAAACTCCACATAACCTTGAGAGCCTGTGAGATTATATATTTCCAGCAGGGGGCAGCAGCGATTCTCAAATATCTGACTCCGACGAAACTGAGGATTAGTGTTCCCAGACTCCAAATTCCAGGCCCAAATGCTGTGCTTGGATCACCAGGTCATAAAGGAAACAGAAGAGCAGTAACCAGAGAAAACTTAAAATGTTGTGGGAATTGTTGTGACAAAACATTCCCTATATAGCTCGCTCTTTATTAGTATCCATCTGTGAGTCTAAACTGCCTTTTCCCTCAGTCTTCTCATCCATAAAATCCATAAAATCAGAAAGTTTGACAAGGTAATCTTAAAACATCTCTTTCCAGCTCTAAAATTCTAAGGCTTTATAAATCTAAATCAACACAGGGAAGAAACAAGCCCCAGTGCCCTCTGAAATTAATTGGCTTATCAAAGAATCTGTTTTACAACCCTTAGCTGGTCGGGATGAATTATTACCAGTTTATCGTTAATGTAGATCAAAATAATGCTTTTGGGGTGGGGGCAGGGTTGGGTGTTGGCATTTATTCAATTCACTGTTGGAGAAAGAACTAACCCACTCCATAAATGTGTATAAAGGTCATCGATTTGGTGTTCAGAAATTACACAGAGGCTTATGAAAGAATCTTCACTGGATCGGCCAAATTAAACAACAGGCAGTTGTAGAGAAATAAAAACGAGTTAACATTTAACCACAAGCCTCTGTTCTTGCTGCTGGGACCTTCTCGGCAGTATGCTCCTGAGACGGTTGGTGGGCTGCTGGCTACTCCAGCAAGACGCTGGGCTCCTCCGACCACTTTTATAACAATATATATATATTTAAGTTCCTGGATTACAAATCTTCCCAGCTGTTCTTGGTGCCCCAACAATAGTGCTCTTTTTACAGTCGATCACACTGTTAAAGTTGATTACACTGTAAAGATACACGGTTAAAGTCACTTTTTTTTTCTTATAACATTTTCCCAAGGTTATTGTGTCAGAAAACTCTGTTTAGCTCACATGTATTAATCACTCACTATGTGCTAGTCTCTGCCAGGTGCTAAGGGAAAGGGTGTCAAAATATGAATTCGAATTGATCACTGCACTTAAGATTCTAGTCTTTTGGGGGGTGGGGAGGAGACAAACCAACCAACATAATACCACATGAAAAAGAATAGAGAGATACAAATTTAAGGGACAAGTCAATGCAACATAGAGGGATGGTTAATCCATGGGCTGTGGAGTCCAGTTCTTGGCTATGGGACCACTAAATCTCAGTTTCCTCATCTGTAGAATGGGGATACCAATAGCCTCAAATACAGGTGACCATAGTAAAAGTTAAATGGTATAGTGCATTATGAAATTGCTTAGCATAGGATCTGGTAGATGGAAAGAACTTGTTAATAATATAGTTCAATAAAGCTTAAGCAGAAGAATCTTATGTACAAGCACATTTCTGGGATATAGACTCCCCTTTCTCAAACTATTCTGAATTCCCCAACACCAACAGACCTGTTTTCTTGAGACTTATTCTCTGCCCCCTCGCCCCTCAAAATCGTTATCTTTTGAACCTGCTAGATCTCTAGGAAAGAATGATGTTGCAAAGAAGCCCCAGTCCTTGTGCACCACATGCTTGGACTAGGTCACAGGGAAGGGTTGGTGAGACCTGGAGTGGCCCGTGTGGCAGGCCAATCAACACAGGTCTTTCAAATATATTAAGCTTGAGAGTCACTTGGGGTGTTAGAAAATTTCCAGGGTCCACCTTCTGAGATTTTCATTCTGCTCCAAAGTGTATTTCAATGCATACTAATTTCAATACATTACTATTATTTTACTAAAACTATAATCGCAGGAAAGGTTTCACATTATCTCATCCTGCGAGCAATTCCCTTCCCTAATAGCTTATTTATTGTTTTCTGCCAAACACTGACTCACCTCCTTCATGCCCAGTCAAGGACATTGCTTTGATATGCTACAGTGGCTGCCCCTTTCAGCATCTGACTGACGCTTGGCATGAAAGCATGTGAGTTCTTTCATCTGTAACCTTCTCAGAGCCACACACTAACGAACACGTCTCAAAACCCAACAGAAAGCCTTCCTTCTGGAAGCCTTCCCTGCTGAGTTCTTAACTTTTGCACTGTATTCTGTGCCACATTTGCAACTGTGGGTTGTTGGAATGTAAGCAGGGAAGTGTCCTTAAGTCTCTGCTATATATGTTTAATTCTGGTTCTTCCCGTTGGGGGCAGCGTGGTTTTGTGGAGAGAGCAGGGCCTCTAGAATCTGTCTGGCATGAATTCACACAGCAGCACTACTTATAAGTTCTCAAATTAATTCTGGCTGCCCTTTGTCAACCTTGGGGCGGCTGCTTTCTTCTCTGTGGGTTATTCTTCTATCCCAGCTTCTCCAGGCAGCTGTCCTTTCCCCTCTTCACGTGGCTTCTCTACAGGCAAGGACAGAGGACCCTCTTGACTTTCCAAAGCACAACAAAGACTACATGGTGTGCCCACCATTGACTGTAGTTTCCTCGTCTGTCGAATGGGGATAATTATAGTTCCTTCCTCATAGGGTTCTTGTAAGAAAGAAATGAGATCATTCATGTTTATAAGACTTGGCCCACGGCAAGTTGTGGCAGATACTTCAGACTGATTTGCCCAAAACTCATTCCAACCTCTTTCTAGCTTGATTCGTGGACTGCAGAGGCTGAGAAGCTATAGAGTGTATTTCTCAAGCGCCTTTGCAGCTAGGGTTCTGTTTGTGGTTTAGATACACTTTGTGTAAGACTTTAATTTAGAACTATGAATTATGTGGAGGGAGAGGCAGAGTATGAAGCATCCATTATCCTAATGCTGGTAATGGCAAAGGCAATGTGATTTTGGAGCCAGCAGTTCTGGAGGCAGCTCAGCAATTCTGAACCTTCTGAATTGTGCAGAGCCTGCAGCTTGCCTGGCAGCCCAATTCCACAGTATAATTTTGGAAGTCACTCCTTGATCCTTAGGCCAGAGTCTATTTCTTCAGCTTTCCTAATGATTCTGTGAGCTCTCCATACCCCTTAATAAGTCCCTTTGTGTTTAAATTAGCAACAGTGAAATCTGATGTCTGTATCCAAGAAAACTGACCAAAACATGAGTGTTCAATAATTGTTACCTGTTACTATTATTTTACAACTTTTTGTTGAAGGCTTGGTAGTAAGAGAAGTAATTACTTTGCAGGAAAGAAAAGTTAAAACTGGCTGCTAGATAAGACCGCGTAAAAGAATTTCTATGCTAGCACTGTCCCATAGAACTTTCTGCAATGTTGGAAGTGTTCTTTATCTGCACTGCCCAATATGGTACCCACTAGTTATACATGGCTATTGAGCTACAGTGACTGAGGAACTGAATTTTTAATTCCATTTAATTTCAATTAATTTAAAATTAAAATTAAATAGCCACATGCAACTGGTGGCTACTGTGTTGGATAGCACAGTCCTTGAGTGCCCCAGCCTTAACCTTCCACATGGGTTTTTTAACCAGCCATCACTCTCCTTAGCCTAGAGATACCTTCAATCAGTTCTCCCTCAATCCCCATTCTCAGGCTATATCATCTACAAACGTGTAACATGCCCAGGCTAGAGACAAATCTTCTATGGTAAGTCCTCGAACTCTATTCTGTGGTTGCATATTGGTTTTTTATTTGCACAATCCAAAAATCCATGGAAGTGTTCTTACTAAAATGCAATCTTCCCTGAAAGGCAAATACCAACATTCATTTAGGCAAACAGACAGCCATTAAACACAAACACATACATACACAACCCAAAAATATCAGCATCCTATATGAGTTAGACAACTGGTTCTCACGCTTTGCTGCTTATTAAAATCACTATAATAAACCTTTTACAAATTTCTATGTCAACAACACTCCAGACCAATTAAATCAGAATCTCTCAGGGTGAAAAAGAGGCCTCAGTATTTTTTAAACTCCCCAAGTGATTCCAATGTGCAACCAAGTTTGAGAACCAGTGAGTTGGAGTACTCCATCATACTCAGTTCAAACGGAAAGAAGAACCTACCTTGAAGCACTCTTTAAATGATCCTGAAGGAAATAATAGTCCTCTTGTAATATATTTATTGCTTCTTAATAGCTCTGTGTGCGATAGGTGCTGGTAAAAGTCTAACAAGCAGCTCTTTGGTGTGGAGGCAGTTCTGATCAGCAGCATTTGCCAATTTCTGTGGTATATGTACTCCCACGATGGATGATTTCAAGCTATCAAAGTGACATCACTGAACGAAGGGTTGGAAAGAGAGGTGCACAATTGGCTCTCACATGCCAGTATGAGCAGGCTCCAACATCCTGTTTTTGAAGGATGTCCATATCTGTATAGAAACAAAGCACTTGACATCTTCTAGTCTCCAGGAACTGTAGAAGAACAGGTAATGGGCTAGTTTAGTAAAGGGAAAGAGTAGTGAGGAGACACCTCTATTTTTAGCTTCTTACTCAGGCAGCCCAAAAAGAAAAAGAAATCCTTTTGACATATTCTAGAATTTCTAGAATAGTCTAGAATCAGAGCTAAAGCTAAACTACACATACCAATGTAGATTCACACCATAGAGAAGGAGTCAGAAGGATACAGAGTTCAGAATTGCTAAGATATGGGTGGCCTTGATCAAGGTCCTTAGCTTTTATTATTATTTTTTATCAGGTACCAGGGATTGAACCCAGGACCTTGTACATGGGAAACAGGCTCTCGACCACTGAGCTACATCTGCTCCCCAGTGAGAGCTGGTTTTTTCATTTGTTTGTTTTTAGGAGGTACTGGGTATTGAACCCAGGACTTCATACATGGGAAGCAGGTGCTCAAACATTTGAGCTACATCTGCTCCCTCCTTAGCTTTTTTTTTTTTTTAAAG